>CM069866.1:34963540-35233540 GCA_036172795.1 Pelodytes ibericus | reverse complement strand
TGCCCAAGATGTACATTGACAACTAGTGAGTGAAATAATATGGCTCGCAAAAAAAAAAAGGTTTTTAAAAAGCTCCATGACCTTTAGAGTAGGATAGGGGGTTTGAGAACTGCCAACCTAGAGTGTATAGTAGATACAGGTGCAAAGCAATGGACTGCTAATATGCTCTCTCCTAAGGGGCATATATGTGGAAACAAAATCTAACAAGTAAGCAGACATGCACACTGATAATAGAAAATAAAGTATATTTATTTGTAAATGTAGTAATGTAACGACAAACACAGTAGGTATAGATCGGAGAAATGTAACAGTATGTATAGTGATACTGTAAAAATAGAGCAAAAAAAAGAGAAAAACAGAAAAAAATATATAGGAAGCTACACAGAGCTATGTAGGCAAAGTGTATGAGCAGCACAGGAAAAAAGGTAGAAAAATAAAAATAGTAAACAGTAAAATAGTGCAAAAAAGTCGGAAAAATTAACACGAACAGAGCAAAAAAACAAAGAAATGGAAATAATAAAAAATATAGTAGGATGAAGTGGTAACAGAGGGCTCAAAAAAATAGCAGATGATGCAACATAAGTCTGATAGAAGGCCAACCACTGTAAGAAAAAACATATAATAACAAAAAAAGAGAATAATGTGGGACAATGTCCAAAGATAAACCTCCTGCAAACAATAAATCAAAGGACCTGCATCAAAGGTAGCAACAAGGAAAAAAAACATGGAAAAAAAACACAATTGTGGGAAAAACAGAAAAAAAATGTCCCAAAAACGGGGATATAACAAAAGTTTATAGCAGAAAAATAGTAACCACAATTGGAAAAATAATAATAATAGTAAGTGGGACACCCTCATAGAATATCTTAAAATAAGAAGAATTCCACGCAGCCTTCGGGTACGCCTACGTCCCAACCTGTGTAAAGACAACACACAGTTCTGTCTAAAATGGTACAAAATTCTGAACAAATGTTCTTTTGATCTCATGCTACTAACCGTTGAAACCCTACAGCTAGACCTGGACAAATCCACGGAAGACCTTGTGAAACTTGAAAAGGAAGTAGAACAGACCTTTACACCACAGAAACTGGAAGAATTAAAACAAAGTTTGGACACCAAACTAGCCACATATAAAAAGGAGACTGAAGAGTTCAAGAAGAAAAAATTCCAGAGGGACGAGCGCGACTACGAGCAAGACAGGGTATACAACTGGTACGATCGCAGAGATTCTAGACAGTACCAAAAACCCACCAACAGGACACGGCCACTAAGATGGCAAGAAACAGGTACTACCTCCTCCTCTTCTTCCTCATCTTCTTCTTTTTTAGATCTCCCATCCGCCAGCCAGCAAAACCAACGAGAAGGGGACAACAGAAGGGACCAAACCCAAGGACGCATGAGAACACGGTTCCAAACAAATCGGACCTAGTCTTTAATATATCGGACAGAGTACTGAGCAAGACAGAAATCAACACACTAAGTAAAGGTCTCTCATTTATCCCTACACCCAATACCAACTGGCTTGAATATGACATTGCCTTTTACAAATTTTCTCGAAATTTGAGACTCAAAGCCTTTTTTTCTACCACTGACTCTGACATACACTCCACAAATACTAATGCTGACAAAACCCTGCCCATTGATAACTCACAGAGATCCATTAGATCGTACCTTGCTGAATCTCTGACCCCACAAGCTACACACACAGATGATACAATCACAAACCCCTCTAATGAAACATCTAAACACCTACCTGTGGCTGTCAAGCCTAAGAGCAAATTCCAACCCCCTAACACCAACCATTCTGTTGAGACATACATTAACCTCACAAAGAAAGAACTAGAGCGCACCAAACATAGTGAAATCAATAATAAGTTTAAAAGAAAGTACCCCAATAAACCCAACTTCACCAAGGAGGAACGCCATATAATCAAAACTCTCAGATCCGATAAAAGCATCTGCATTAAACCTGCTGACAAAGGTGGCGCCCTGGTGGTTATGAACCATCATGACTACATTGCGGAAATCTACTCACAATTAGAATGTGGTGACACTTACAGTAAATTACACACAGACCCACAACCTAGACTTCAAGACATCCTACAAAAGCTTAACAATCAAGCCTTACAAGATGGCATTATTAACAAACAACAGGCTAAATTCATGCACACCCCATTCCCCCTTACACCTATTCTATATACTCTTCCCAAAATTCATAAACACGCCACTAAACCCCCTGGTAGACCTATAGTGGCCGGCTCTGATTCGATCTTTCAACCAGTATCCATTTTTTTGGACAAACTACTGGCACCTTACGTTACCAGTCAACTATCTCATGTCAAAGATACTAACCATTTTCTGAATATTATTAGTACTGTTACTATCCCGGACTCCAACAATTTTTATCTGGCTACCTTAGACGTTCAAAGCCTCTATACTTCCATACCACATGAAGGTGGCATCCAGGCAGTGGCTTGGACCATAGATTCCGACTCAACTGGCCTATGGAACTTGGCAAAGAAGAAATATGTCCTTGACCTACTAAGATTTATCCTCACTGAAAACTATTTCCTTTTTGAAGATCAACTTTACTTACAACAAGTTGGTACCGCGATGGGCTCCAACGTAGCTCCCACATATGCTAACATCTATATGGACCACTTGGAGGTCACTGGAATCTACAGAACTCCCCTTTTCAGACATTGTCTGGTCTGGAAGAGATATATAGACGATGTGTTTGTATGCTGGAAAGGCACACAAGGTGAGTTTACCCAGTTCGTTACTGACATAAACTCTATCAATAACCACATCGCTTTCACGTCCGAACTGGATGCTCAGAAAGTATCCTTTTTGGATACCACCATAACCCGCATAGGGAACAAATTGGAAACAGACATTTACACCAAACCAACAGACAAGAATAATCTGCTACTCTATAACAGTTTCCATCCGGAGCACTGCAAAAAAGGTTTACCCTATAGCCAATTGGTACGCACCAAAAGGATTGTTAGCAATCCTGCTATACTTGAGACTCGGCTTGATGAAATGTCAAATAAATTCTCTGACCGTGGTTATGACCAGAAGTTACTGCACTCACAGAGAAGCCGATTATCGACCATCTCCAGGGATGTACTCATGACACCCAAAACGAGGGACAAATCCGTGTCCCGTATACCATTTGTCTCTCCCTACACTAATGTTAGTCCAAGAATCAGGAAGGCTATTATGAAAAACTGGCACATATTGCAAGCCGATTCCAATCTTCCTGCCCCTCTCCACAGCCCACCACTCTTCTCTTACGCAAGGTCACATAATCTCAGGGACTCTTTAGTCTCGGCTGATGTCGGCAGCACAAAACCGAATGGCAGATTCCTTGCAGATCCTAAATTTGGGACTTTTCCTTGCCTTAGTTGCAATCATTGCAACAGTGTTATCAAAGGTCACTCCTTTCTGCATCCCCACCTTGGCACGAAATACAGGATTAATGACTACTACACATGTGATTCTACCTATGTGATCTATATCCTTAAATGCCCCTGTGGATTACTATATGTAGGCGAGACAACAAGGCAGATTAAGAAAAGGGTATCTGAACATAAAACGTCCATCAGGTCTGCCCTTGCCGGAGGCAACACCAACAAGGTACCAGTAGCCAAGCACTTTAGAGAAGCAGGGCACAACGTTAACCAACTCCGTTTCCAAGTGATCGATGGGGTAGCCCCCCTAAGGAGAGGTGGCAACCGTGAGAAAATCCTGAAACAGAAAGAAACTAAATGGATAAATATTCTGGACACTATCTCCCCTAGAGGACTTAATGAAGATTACGAACTAATCCATTTTCTCTAACAGACATCCTACTTCTCTCTATATACTACTCCCTCTATGATTCACTTATATCCCTTTGTCTGTCTTTTTCTCACCCCTTTTCTTTAGTCAATACTTTCCTTTTTCCGATCTCTCCCCATAGGTCCATACATTCTTCCTTGCTACCCTTTACATTGTTTTTTCCACATTGCCTCTACTTAGTCCCTTCCCTCTATTTTTCTCTCCAATTTCTTTCCCCCTTTTCCTTTTTTGCACACACATTCTGCACATTCCCTCCTCCGTTTGCCCCATTCCCCTTCCACCACTCCCTCCCTATTTTTATTTTTATATTTATTTTTATTTTTATTTTTATTTTTATTTTTATTTTCATATTTATTTTTATTTATTTTTTGCCCACCCTTTATTTTTTGCCCCCCTGTATTTTTGCTCCCTTTTTTTACATCCCATACAATGTGTTGGTACCACATGCGTGCACTAGTGTTTTATTTCACAGTGCACTTCCTTTTTCTGTAGTGCAGCAGTGGCATGAGCTGCCAGCTGAGTATATGCACCCCCCGGCAGTCTGATTCATCAGCTGCACATATCTTCTCCACGTAGGAACGCGTCTACAACTCCGCCTTCGGACACGCCCCCTGGGCGGGACCCACATGCGCCCGTCGGCGCATCCAGCATGACGCTACCCCTGGACACGAGCACAAAAGGCCAGCTTCACTCACATCTAGGCATGGCCCTTGAAGGAGACACTCTCCGAGCGCGTCGCCCCGTGCCTGTACAAACAAAGCCTCAGCGGTTATACCCCAGGACTACCCCTGCATCCATAAGGTTTTTTCGATAGTAGTGGACTGATGGACTACCCACTTACTATTATTATTATTTTTCCAATTGTGGTTACTATTTTTCTGCTATAAACTTTTGTTATATCCCCGTTTTTGGGACATTTTTTTCTGTTTTTCCCACAATTGTGTTTTTTTTCCATGTTTTTTTTCCTTGTTGCTACCTTTGATGCAGGTCCTTTGATTTATTGTTTGCAGGAGGTTTATCTTTGGACATTGTCCCACATTATTCTCTTTTTTTGTTATTATATGTTTTTTCTTACAGTGGTTGGCCTTCTATCAGACTTATGTTGCATCATCTGCTATTTTTTTGAGCCCTCTGTTACCACTTCATCCTACTATATTTTTTATTATTTCCATTTCTTTGTTTTTTTGCTCTGTTCGTGTTAATTTTTCCGACTTTTTTGCACTATTTTACTGTTTACTATTTTTATTTTTCTACCTTTTTTCCTGTGCTGCTCATACACTTTGCCTACATAGCTCTGTGTAGCTTCCTATATATTTTTTTCTGTTTTTCTCTTTTTTTTGCTCTATTTTTACAGTATCACTATACATACTGTTACATTTCTCCGATCTATACCTACTGTGTTTGTCGTTACATTACTACATTTACAAATAAATATACTTTATTTTCTATTATCAGTGTGCATGTCTGCTTACTTGTTAGATTCCATGACCTTTAGAGGACCGAACGGCCGAAGACGTCCAGCCAGAGCTCCACGGCGACTGGAGCTTTGTACCGGTCACCAGACAGAGTCCCCTCCACTACGCAGAAGTTAAACCAGATGGTAAGCGAACCCACAGCCTAAAATGTGCCCAAGACGTACCTTGACAGTTAGTGAGGGAATTAATACGGCCTGCAAAAAAAAAAAAAAAACTTTTTTTAAAAAGCTCCATGACCTTCAGGGGACCGGACCGGCTGGCGACGCCAAGCCAGAGTTCCACGGCAACAGCAGCTTTATCCCACTCACCGGGCCCAGTTCCCTACGGGACTAGTAAAATATCTGATAACGTTATCAGATAATGTTATATATGGCTTGGAAAGGCAACAATCAGAGGGGACCTCTAAAACAGCCACCAGTCGAGACAGAGGTGGCCTAGAAGTGACCAATCAGAAAAGCGCCTATGGGGGCGGAGCTGGCTGCACGGGAGCCACTATAAATGTGGCTGCAGGGTGGAGCAGAGGAGCTGTTTGAATGGGGCTGGAGCAGAGGAGCAGGTGTCGGCGTTTCTTTGACTGAATCCTGAGGTTCTGTCACCGATTCACTCTAGTCAGGTAAGGTGCACTGTTAATGGAGGTGGTCAAGTCCGGACACTGCCTTAGGATTGACGCCCAGACAGGGTTCTGCGACAACTTGTGCTTTGTCCCGCACACTGGACCCGGTTCCCCACGGGATGCGCATGCGCAACATGGAGCAGTTTAACGAGCCAGCAAGCGAGCCCACTCCCGGAAACATGCTCAAGGGGTGCACGGGCAGTTAGTAAATGAATTGTCACCAAAAAAAATAAGTTTTTTTTTAAAAAGCTCCTTGACCTTTAGGGGACCGGTCAGGCTTGCGACGCCCAGACAGGGTTCCACAACGACGGGTGCTTTTTACCGCTTACCTAGTCCGATAAGGTGCACTGTTACTGTAGGTGGTCAAGTGGTTCATGAACCCGACACTTTACCGGGGAGGAGGCGACCGGACACCGCTTTAATACCCTGGAACATTTTCCATGGCCACTGCTGTATATATATAATTTATTTTCTCTGTAAATTGAACTACACTAGCATCTACTAGCTATTTCTCTATAATTAGATGATATTTTTAGTAATGCCCAACAGGGGGCAGCAAAATACTAGTTTTAAAAGAGCACTGCAGTTCTATGACTCAAAATTGAATACAATCCGGTTTGTTCACAATGGGAGTCTTCTGCTGATCGTTCATGAGAATCCGTAACATCACACTACTTGCCTCTAATTTACCAGGTAACAGCCTAGCACCTTCATATGAAGCAACATGCACGTTGTCAATATCCATCTCTTTTTCCAAATGTTATACCCACCTTCCCAGATTCTAATTGCACCAGACAGGCAGGGAATAAACTATAACACTGTTTAAGGAAAACTATAACAGTGTAGCAAAATGATTATACTATGATCATGACATTACACATGACTACCATGCTATATATTTTAAATAAATGTAAGTCAGTACAGAATTTTATGAATATTATTTAATTTAAAGATCTTCACACAATTATTCATTATGTAGTGTAGCTTACAGGCCTCTAGACATGATATGTTAGTATGCTGTTTATTTATTTTATAACTGTCAGGATCATTTTATTTAATTTAAACCTTATAATAGCAGATGTTTTATACAGGAAGTGTTGAGTTTTGCATAGGTTTGTGTTACAGCTAAAGCCTTTCTTGAGTGCAGCAGACTATATACTTTGTTTACTGCTGATGAGGTGAATGACACCAGTTATTCAAGGTAAGCCACATATGGGGTTATACTGTATTGATTTTCAGGAATGGAAAGATAGCTGCAGGGGCGTACCTAGAGTATTTAGTACCTAGGGCAGAACTCATGTTTTGTGTCCCCCCATTTTTAAATGTAAAAAAGCACCATCTCTGTACATATACAGGGGTAACACTAGGGAACTTAGCGGGGGCAAGGGTGACAATGAGGAGCTGAGTGGGGACAGAGGTGCAGAGTGGGGACAGGGGTGACACTGGGCAGCAATGGGGGCACAAGGGTGACACTGGGGTAGGGGTGGCACTGGGGAGCAGAGTGGGTACAGCAGTGCAGAGTGGGCACAGGGGTGATACTGGGCAGTAGAGTGGACACAGGGTTAACATTGGGCAGTACAGTGGGCACAGGGCTGATACTGGGGATAGGAGTGACACTGTTGAGCAGAGTGAGCAGTGGGGACATGGGTGACACTAGCAAACAGAGTGGGCACAGGGGTGACACTGGGAAGCAATGTGGGGACAGGGGTGACACTGGGAAACAAAGTGGTATAGGGGAGACACTGGGGTGCAGAGGGTGACACACATTCACCATTGCACATATACACAGAGACCCTTACACACACCCTCACACACACACACATGCATGGAACTGCACCACTCATTATTAGAGTTGAGCGGACACCTGGATGTTCGGGTTTGGCTGGTTTGGCACCCCTAGTCACTTTATTTGTGGTCCCCACCCGCCGCTCATGGGTGGGGACCTGGGGCGACACACTAGGTCCCCCCCCTCATTATTATTATAGGATCCTCACCAGTGGGCAATGGGTGGGTACCGGGGGGGGGGGGGGGGGGCTTATTTTACTAGTGACTTGGCATCAATAGCTGTCCAGTCACTTGGAAATTTTACATTTGTTTAGGCGATATGAATAGCCAAACCCCGAAATCCAACCCGGACATACAGTGGAATGTCCATGTTTGGGTCCAAAAATCTTTGCGGTTCGGGTTCGCTCAACTCTACTCATTATTACAGCAAGAGTTAGGACAAAGCTGCAATAGGGGAGCATTGTTTTTTTACTATTACTATTTATATCTATTGAAATCTAGATTTCCACCTGTGCTTTTGACATTATGCTCAGTTACCTAAGAACAGACAGCGTTTGTTGAATTACCACAGAGTGCCTGCTCACAACTATTGAATCAGTGTTTTTGTCTGTGTTACCTCTGTGTATAAGCACAACTCGTAACCCACTTGAAAAAGAAAAATGTTACACAAGAAAAAAAAACTGTAATAGATAAAGGCATAAATCACTGCACAATGTACTTCAGATGGAATCCAGCTGCAGGTTCATCTTAATATTCTGCATAGAAAGGGTAAATCATTTGCTTTTTGCCAAAAGATAATGCACACACTCTTCACCCATGTTCAAAGCTAAGGACGGCCTCCATTTCTTCTGCAGTCAGTTCAAAGTCAAAAACCTGGATGTTTTCCTCAATACAAGCAGGGATCACAGATTTCAGGATATCTATGATATTTCTCTGGATGTTGAAATAAATGTGAACCTGTGCAGAGGTTTTTATATGTTTTACAGAGATTTTTTAATTTGGGATTTTTCAAGGAGCAATCTGGAGATCCTTTTACCATCGACTTCAGCTGGAAAGTTATAGTTTGCTAACCACGAAAAAGTATTCTCTCGTTATTACCTCTTCTTTAATCTTCTTCTGGATCCTAACACTAAGCTCATTCTGATATACATACGTGCAGGGCCAGCCTTAAGTGTTCCGCGCCCTGTGCAGGCTTCCCCCGTGGTGCCCCCCCGGTCTCTTTCACCCCGTCTATTTCACCCCCCTATGTATGTGTCTCTCTCCCTTCCAATGTTTGTCACTTTCCTCTTCCTTGCCATGTCTGTCTCTCTCTAACTCCCCCATACCTGTTTTCTCTCTCTCTCTCTCTCCCTATGTTCTGTCTCTCTCCTCTCCTCCCCTTCCTCTGTTCTGTCTCTCCCCCCTCCCCTGTTCTGTCTCTCTCCCCCTCCCCTGTTCTGTCTACCCCCTCCCCCTGTTCTGTCTCTCTCCCCCTTCCCCCTGTTCTGTCTCTCTCCCCCTTCCCCCTGTTCTGTCTCTACCACCCATGTTCTGTCTCTCCCCCCTGTTCTGTCTCTCTCTCCCCCTCCCCCTGTTCTGTCTCTCTCTCCCTCCTCCCCCTGTTCTGTCTCTCTCACCTCCCCCTAATCTGTCTCTCCCCCCTCCCCCTGTTCTGTCTCTCCCCCCTCCCCATTTTCTGTCTCACCGCCCTCCCCGTGTTCTGTCTCTCTCTCCCCTCCCCCTTTTCTGTCTCTCTCTCCCCCTCCCCCTGTTCTGTCTCTCTCTCCCCCTCCCCCTGTTCTGTCTCTCTCTCCCTCTCCCTCCTCCCCCTATTCTGTCTCTCCCACCTCCCCCTAATCTGTCTCTCCCCTCCCCCTGTTCTGTCCCTCCCCCTCCCCCTGTTCTGTCTCTCCCCCTACCCCTGTTCTGTCTCTCCTCTCTCCCCATTTCTGTCTCTCCACCCTCCCCCTGTTCTGCCTCCCCCCCCCCTGTTCTGCCTCTCTCTCCCCCCCTCCAAATGTGGATACAGGGTGGGGGCGGAGCTAAACGGCTGAGAGGTCTAGCTCTGCCCCCACCCTGTGAAGCAGAGCAGCGTCTGCTTCACGGGCAGCAAGAGAAAGTGCTGCTCAGCTCCCCATGCTTAATGCTTAATGTCAGACTCTGTCAGGCTCTGCTTCACAGGGTGGGGGCGGAGCTACACCTCTCCAGCAGAGCTTGCCGAGCAGAGGGCTGGTGATGGGGAATCTTTTTATCTCCCCAATCCAGTGCCACTACCGGCTTTTTGTTTTTTTTGCTGCCGGGCTCCCCCTGGTAGCACACCCTTAAGGCCTGCCCTGCATACATGCATTCCAACATCAATTGCCTTTTCCTCTTACAGATGACAACTTTCAGATTTCCAATCCCAGGATGGGCATCTGAGCCCCTGTATACACAATGACATTAGTGGGTACCATCATCTACCTGTGCTTAGAGTCCATGCTCTTTGTTTTAATGTTGCAAAGATACCTTGTTCTTCCTTGCCATACCCTGACCTTGGTTTCTTTTGCCTAAATAACGGCACTGATCCTTATTTCGTTTTGTTGTCTAGATCCCCAGGAGACCAGAAAATAACATGCAATGCAAAAAAATGGTGCATAGTATGCATCATAAATCTTCTATATACACGTGTAATTTATCAAAAAGACAATGCATTTTAAAGCAACACATCTTAAATGTAGCATTCATCTTGCTCAGCATTTATCGAGGTAACTGCAGAATATGATATTCTGACTTGAGTTTCTTTCACTAAGAGTGTCTATAACTGGCCATTAAATAACTATAACATTTACATTCCTTTGCAGGACTTAGATTTTTTGTCGGTCATAATTGATTTTCACAGAAGTTTACTTTGTTGGAAATAGACTGGGAACATATAAGATAAAAAAGTAATAGTGCAAATTCTAAAAATGTTAAAAGCACAAGTTAAATGTTTTGTGGCACTAGTAAGTCTATTCCTGCGGAAGGCTGTTCCGGCGGTTCTTATTTATATGTTATTAAGATTTAAATGCTATATAAGGGTTTGACAAGTCCCAGGTGCCAGAAAACCACGACTTTTCAATTATTTATTTCTTCCTCGTTTTTCTCTATATTTGGCATGGTGACCATTAAATTTGTTAGCAATATGATCCTGCTGACATGCCTGATGATATATAGTAACATACCGATTTAGGGTGGAAAAGGCCAAGTCCATCAAGTTCAGTCCTTCTACCTATTATTCCTGCTTTCAATACAATTCATGCTTTTGATCCAAAAGAAGGCAACAAAAGTCCTGTGCAAGTCCTGTGTGTGCATTGTCAATACCTAATGACATTTTGAAAAGTAACATGTCTAAAATATGTGTAGTGCACAAAATTAATAATAATAGTCAGTGTTAAATGGGGGTGGATTGACAGAGGTCAATCCACCCCCATTTAACAGTGAGTATTATTATAGTATTCACTCATGAAGGCAACTAAAATGCTGGCATCTGACACAGACCATTTATTCCTTTGGTGTTTCTAACCTCTTACTTTAGTGTTTCTGTAGTAGGACACCTTTCTTTCATCATCTTTTTTGTGAGTCTTAACCCCTTAAGGACAGAGCCTTTGAAACATTTTTGTCCTTTCTGGACAATGGCTATTTTAACATTTCTGTGCTGTTTGTGTTTAGCAGTAATTTTCTTCTTCGTCATTTGCTGTACCCACACATATCATATATTGTTTTTATTGGGACAAAAAGAGCTTTCTATGGATGCCATATTTTTGATCATATCTTATAATATTATTAAAAAAAATAATAAAATATGGTAAAAAAAATAAAAAAAATACACAAATTTCCTGACTTTTATTTGAAACATCTTCTCCTCATCGACAATAGCGAACGAAAAAACATGCTAAATAGATTCTAATATTTCTCCTGAGTACAGGGATACCACCCATGCATAGGTTTGTTGGGTTGTTTGAGGGCTAAAATGCCAAATTTGTGAGGTGCTGTTTTTGGTTTTCCAACTTGAAATTTTTACATGCAGACAGCCTGCACCCATGTCCCATTTGGGACATATTTGAAACCAGCAAGTGTATTTTACCCCATCAACCCATATATTTTTTAAAAGTAGACACCCTAGGCTATCTCAAATGGTGGTATTTTTACACTTTCCATGCACTAATTCTACCACCAGCCTTTGTCAAAGTTTGTGGTAGTAATTTTTTTGTGTTTTTTTTTCACAAACCTTGTACTTCAGACATGAATTTACAGATTTTGGTATGTGTCACTGCCAAATAACACCCCAATAAGTGTTCAGCAACATATCTTCAGTACAGGGATACCCCCCATGCATAGGTTTGTTGGATTGTTTGGGGGGTAAAAGGCCAAATTTGGGAGGTGAAGTTTTTGGTTTTCCAATTTGGAATTTTGACATGCAGACAGCCTGCACCCATGTCCCATTTGGGACATATTTGAAACCAGCCAGTGTATTTTACCACATCAACCCATATATTTTTTTAAAGTAGACACCCTAGGCTATCTCAAATGGTGGTATTTTTACACTTTCCATGCACTAATTCTACCACCAGCCTTTGTCAAAGTTTGTGGTAGTAATTCTTTTGTGTTTTTTTTTCACGAACCCTGTACTTCAGACATAAATTTACAGATTTTGGTATGTGTCACTGCCAAATAACACCCCGATAAGTGTTCAGCAACATCTCTTGAGTACAGGGATACCACCCATGCATAGGTTTGTTAGGTTGTTTGGGGGGTAAAAGGCCAAATTTGGTAGGTGCAGTTTTTGGTTTTCCAAATTGAAATTTTGACATGCAGACCGCCTGCACCCATGTCCCATTTGGGACATATTTAAAACCAGCCAGTGTATTTTACCCCATCAACCCATATATTTTTTTAAATTAGACACCCTACGCTATTTCAAATGGTGGTATTTTAACACTTTCCATGCACTAATTCTACCACCAGCCTTTGTCAAAGTTTGTGGTAGTAATTTTTGTGTGTTTTTTTTTCACAAATATTGTATTTTAGACATAAATTCACAGATTTTGGTATGTGTCACTGCCAAACAATAACCCAATATGTGTTCAACAACATCTCCTGAGTACAGGGATACCACCCATGCATAGGTTTGTTGGGTTGTTTGGGGGCTAAAAGGGCCACATTGTGAAGGTGCGCATTTTCAACTTGGAATATTGACGTGTAGCCAGCCTAAGCCCATCTTTCATTTGGGACTTTTTTTTAAAGTAGGACAGTGTATTTTACCCCAAAAAGTATATATTTTGTAAAAGTAGACACCCTAGGCTATTTTAAATGGTGTTATTTTAACACTTTCCATGCACCAATTCTACCACCAGCCTTTGTCAAAGTTTGTGGTAGTCATTTTATTGTGTATTTTTTCCCACATACATTGTACTTTAGACACAAATTCACATATTTCGGTATGTGTCACTGACAAACAATACCACAATATATAGTATAAAAGTGAGACAGCGCTAATAGTAAATACAAACACAGTATGGGGTGGGGTGTAGCTGTTTTTCTTAGTGCATATCCTTAACTGTTCAATAGACCTGGCCAGGCGAACAGACCCAGTGGGTAAGGGATTTTTGTCATTATTAGTTTTTATGTATTATACCATTTATGTACTATTTTTGTAGCCATAGAGGGCTTTTTTATTCTGTCTATTGTTACTTATTCCCAGTGTTTTTTCTATCCATGTGATCACTCATCCATTTTGTGACTCTGGATTGTCATATTGTGTCTTTTTATGTTTATTTATATATATATATATTCTGTTGCAATCAATTTTGTATATTTTTTTATATATCCTATTGTCCTTGCAGTTCATTTTGCCATACTGTGTTTGTATTTACTATTAGCGCTGTCTCACTTTTATACTGTGTTCTCCTTTTTTGCAGTGGAGTAATTTGCCACTCCCTATACTTATTGGGATTCCTATCCCCACCTTGTGCCTTTCCTGCTTCCAGTGGTTAGTATTGATCTGTGTTTGTTTTCTTACCTTTTTCCTGGAGTACGGTCACTATATATACTATATTATTATGTATTATTATTTTTATTCTCTAGCGCTGTGCCCTATCTTTCTTTCAATACCACAATATATGTTCAGCAACATCTCCCGAGCACAGGGATACCACCCATGCATAGCTTTGTCAGCTTTGTTGGGTGTTGAAAGGCTACATTTGAGAGGTGCGCTTTTTGATTTTCAAACTTGGAATTTGAACATGTAGAGCAAGGAAGGGGTTAATAGCTCTTATAAGAGCCTTTGTAGTACTGTACAAAAAAATGAACCCCTAAAAATGCACAGACAAGAAAAAATGTTCTGCTGTGCAGTGATCAGTGGCAGGGAAGGGGTTAATACACTACACTATACAAAGGGTATGGCTTTTATAAAAGCCCTTGGGACTCACAATTTTTTAACATTTTATTTAATTTATTACAATTAAAAAATTATGTTATACAGATATGTCTCTTTCCCTCACTAAAACTCAAGTAAGGAGAGGGAGGCAGATCCATATGGGTCAGAACAATATTTACGAACCAGACGAATGGTGATGCTCATCTGAGAAATCACCAAACCACTTTTGCCACTGATCGGCTGTTACTGATCGCTATACACGCGTTCAGACAACTTCAAAAGGAATACACGTAATCCCCTAGTGGGTATAACTAACCCCTAGCGAGTCTGACAAAAAAAATGCTGATAGCAAAAAAAAATCCTTCTGCGACTAGATTGCTCCATATGCGCTGCTTAGGCAGTGACCATATGCACTGCTTAGGCAGTGACCATTTGTGCTGCTTAGGAAGTGATATACGGCAAGGAAGGGGTTAATAGCTCTTAAAAGAGCCTTTGATATACTGTAATAAATCAAAGTAAAAAAAAAATAACCCCTAAAAAAATGTCTATAACTAGTAAGGTGAGGGAGGCAGATCAATACTTGTCAAAGGCAATATTTGCTAATATTGCCTTTGACTGTATGGTAAGTGCTCATCAGAGCACTTACCATACATGCCTGCACACAGATCACATAGATCTGTTGTGCCGGAATCGATTGGCTCCCCCTAGAGCATCGGAAGTTAAATACTTTCACTTCCGATGCTCTTGCCATTAGAAGGGAAGCGCTGCCTGTACAGGCAGCGTTCCCTTCTACTGAGCCGATGGCGAGGCACTTTAACAACACCGCAGATGCTTAGAAAGGGAACGATCGTTCGCTTTCTAAGCACATGTGTGCAGCGGGCGCAGCCATTTTTAAATGGCTGCTACGATCACTCCGTGGAGTGATCGTAGCGCGCCACTGCACATTTGGCATTGTAGCAACACCGTTAGAGTAAAGAAAGCGACCACTGGTCGCTTTCTTTACTCAGTTTAGTGCATGACGTGCCAGGCACGTCACCTGTCGGCAAGTCCACGATTGCCGACACGTCATCTGTCGTTAAGGGGTTAAATCCTTTTATAGCAGAGCAACAGGTTTGCAAAAACCTAACACTTCTAAATAATTGCATGATAGGAAACAGTAGGTATTGGATGATGTGTCTACCCCCAAACTCACCACATGCAGAATTTTGTAAAACAAAACAAAAAAAAAAAAAACCTTGCAAATTCCTAAATCAACTTATATCAAAGATTATTTGCAGATAAATTCGTTTTGTCAAATAGTATTGATTTTTAAGAGATTTCTCATGTATATTCTGCCAGTTTGTTTCCACGAGTAAGCAGGGCCGTCTTTAATAGTGATTGGACCCTGGACAAGCATTTGCTTGGGCCCCCTGGACCCTGCCCCCTCCCCTGCATGCAATCACTCCATCCATCGCAATGTTACCTCCGCCCCCCCCCCCCCCCCACACACACAAAAAAAACATAAAAATAAGCACACACACAGTTGGATTTTTCTTGCAGTGAGTATTTTTATTGCATTGAATAAAATGTGTATATTACGTGTATAATTGCAGTGTATAAACTGTATTTTTGGATACAAAATGTGTATATATGGCTGCAATACGTATACCATCTTACTATGCAACACTGCACTACAACTACTCATTACCCAAATGAAAAAATATACACAGATATTAGAGAGCACTTACATATGTTCATATATATTTATAAATATCTATACACATCTCACTCTCTCTCACTAGTTGCATTTATACTTACATGGACTTCTTAATATTATATTCAACTATTTTCATATGTAATGAAAATGTTATTGAAGAGTTGCATTTCTTGTTTTTATTCCCTTTTTCTGCACCCACATTGAACCTAAAGGATTTAGCACAGCCCCATAGAGTAGCCACAGCATTTGTCATGCAGCTATATTGCACCCACAGCACTTGTTTTGCACCTATATTGCACCCACAGCACTTGTCATGCACCTATATTGCACCAACAGCACATGGCTGGCACTCATATTGAACCCACACAATTTCGCATGCTACAGTGTAAATTTGCCCCACAGACCATACCAGTTTAACTTTGTTCCACTGAACTGCACATGCAGAAAAAAGCCACATTGACATTTTCCCCCATAGTACATGTTATTTTTCCCCAGAGAACATGACACAGTCACTTTGTCATTGCATATGCAACAGACAGTTTGCCTGTTAAAATATGACACCGTTTGTCCATTAAATATGCCACAGTCAATGTGCCCATCAATATGCCAATATTATTTTGCCATTAATATTCAGTATTATTTTGCCATAAATATGCCACAGACATGTTTCCCATTAAAATGCCAATATTATTGTGCCATTCAGATACCAGTAATATTGTACTATTAAGATGCCCCAGCCAATTTGCCCATTAAGAATATTGTGCTAGTCAGAGCCCAGTAATATTGTGCCATTCAGAGCCCAGGAATATTGTGCCAGCAGATACCAGGAATATTGTGCCAGTCAGAGCCAAGTAATATTGTGCCAGTCAGAGCCCAGGAATATTGTGCCAGTCAGAGCCCAAGAATATTGTGCCAGTCAGAGCCCCGGAATATTGTACCAGTTAGAGCCCAGGAATATTGTGCCAGTCAGAGCCCAGTAATATTGTGCCACTCAGAGCCCAGTAATATTGTGCCACTCAGAGCCCAGTAATATTATGACAGTCAGAGCCCAGTAATATTGTGCCAGTCAGAGCCCAGTAATATTGTGCCATTCAGAGCCCAGTAATATTGTGCCAGTCAGATGCCAGTAATATTGTGCCAGTCAGAGCCCAGAAATATTGTGCCAGTCAGAGCCCAGTAATATTGTGCCAGTCAGAGCCCAGTAATATTATGCCAGTCAGAGCCCAGTAATATGGTGCCAGTCAGATACGAGGAATATTGTGCCATTCAGAGCCCAGTAATATTGTGCCAGTCAGATACCAGTAATATTGTGCCAGTCAGATGCCAGTAATATTGTGCCAGTCAGAGCCCAGGAATATTGTGCCAGTCAGAGCCCAGTAATATTGTGCCAGTCAGAGCCCAGAAATATTGTGCCACTCAGAGCCCAGTAATATTGTGCCAGTCAGATGCCAGTAATATTGTGACAGTCAGAGCCCAGTAATATTATGCCAGTCAGAGCCCAGTAATATTGTGCCAGTCAGAGCCCAGGAATATTGTGCCAGTCAGAGCCCAGTAATATTATGCCAGTCAGAGCACAGTAATATTATGCCAGTCAGAGCCCAGTAATATTGTGACCCTCAGACCCCACTAATATTGTGCCAGTCAGAGCCCAGTAATATTATGCCAGTCAGAGCCCAGTAATAGTGTGCCAGTCAGAGCCCAGTAATAGTGTGCCCCTCAGACCCCACTAATATTGTGCCAGTCAGAGTCCAGTAATATTGTGC
This sequence comes from Pelodytes ibericus, assembly GCA_036172795.1. Lineage (NCBI taxonomy): Eukaryota > Metazoa > Chordata > Amphibia > Anura > Pelodytidae > Pelodytes > Pelodytes ibericus. The sequence goes on along the minus strand of CM069866.1, from coordinate 35,215,989 downwards.
CAGTCAGAGCCCAGTAATAGTGTGCCCCTCAGACCCCACTAATATTGTGCCAGTCAGAGTCCAGTAATATTGTGCCTTCAGATGCCTGTATTCCCCCAACACAGCCCCCCCCCGTACTTACCGATTGCTGCTGTTCCTTGTCCCCGGCCGGATGTCTCGTCTGTGCAGTCTTCCCTCCTGCACGGAGGAGGGAAACAGTCACCGGATGTGACGTTATGTCAAATCCGGCGTCTGTTTTTTTTTTTTCGTTTTTTTTTTCTTCTTTTTCCGGTCGTCGCATCCAGCGGATGCGGCTTGCCGGCAAAAATGTTCACAAGCGCAATGCGCTGTGAACGCGGCAAGCAGGGGCTGGGGGCCCACCAGGAGTAACTGGGCCCAGGGCAGCTGCCCCGTTTGCCCCGCGTTAAAGACGGCCCTGCTAGTAAGTACTGAGTGTTCAAGATGTTAATAGACTATAGATTTCTTTCTCCTCCAACATGATGACCATTGATCTGAAGCAGAGTGTGTCCCGCTAATAAAGAGGACCTAATGCAGAAATTTTTTATATCTTAGAATGTACACTGATGTTTACATGACTTAAGACATCTGAAGGGGTCCAAAACATGTGTGAATGTTAGTACTATACACACATTTATGGAGCTAATGTTGTGCCCATTCACAAGAAAGGTAGTAGGGAGGAGGCGGGCAACTATAGACCAGTAAGTCTTACTTCAGTAGTGGGGAAAATAACGGAAACCTTGTTAAAGAATAGGATTGTTGAACATCTAAAGTCGTTTGGATTTCAAGATCAGAGACAGCATGGGTTTACTTCAGGGAGATCATGCCAAACTAATCTTATTGATTTTTTTGATTGGGTGACTAAAATAATAGATCAGAGTGGTGCAGTAGACATTGCTTACCTAGATTTCAGTAAGGCTTTTGACACTGTCGCACATAGAAGGCTTATTAATAAACTGAAATCTTTGAGTTTGGATTTCAATATTGTTGAATGGATTAGACAATGGCTGAGTGACAGGCAACAGAGGGTTGTAGTCAATGGGGTATATTCGATGCAAGGTCTTGTTACTAGTGGGGTACCTCAGGGATCTGTACTTGGACCCATTCTCTTTAATATTTTTATTAGCGATATTGCAGAAGGTCTTGTTGGCAAAGTATGTCTTTTTGCTGATGATACAAAGATTTGCAGCAGGGTTGATATTCATGGAGGGATAAGCCAAATGGCAAATGATTTAGCTAAACTAGAAAAATGGTCAGAGCAGTGGCAACTGACATTTAATGTGGACAAGTGCAAGATTATGCACCTTGGGATTTTAAGCATGCGTGGGATAGACACAAGGCTATCCTAGCTATAAGACCGGGAACGGGGGACTAATAAAAGTACTCAAAAAAAATTGGGCAGACTAGATGGACCGAATGGATCTTATCTGCCGACACATTCTATGTTTCTATGTTTCTATGTTTGTAGTTCAACTCCATATACCATGGCATTTTAATTCAATTCCTTAGTGACAGAGTTCTATGTGATGTGCCTTGAAGATATATGTTTGCTTAACTGTAATTTTATTTCTTCGTGTTCAGTCCACCTACACAAATTTTATATAATTTTTTAAAGGACAGATAGGGCTTTTTTTTTTTAGAAAAAACACTTTTTTTTAACTTTGACCTGATTGTTTTTTTATACAATTACAAACAGTAAAAATCCCATCTACATATAGTTTCTAATATTTGTCTGAAATTTAGAAATACCAATGTTTTTCTGCGTTTTTTTTCAAGTTATAGGGCAATAAGCAATAGTAGTGTTTTTTTTTACCCCAACCCTAACTCTAAATTTAACCCTAACCCTTAATCTACCACCACCCCTTAATCTAACCCTTGTATTAACCCTAATTCTAGCCCAAACCCACCTGTGACCCTAACCATGATTGTAACCCTAACTGTAACCCTAACCCTAGATCTAGTGTTTATAAATCTAGGGTTAGCTTTTTTCCTTTTTTTTTCTCATCAATGTAGTGTTGCTGACTGCCTCTAGGGGCGAAGGAAGAGTTTTTTTTATCACTTCTGTTGCTCTCTGCTGAACACAGGGCAGCGACATATTGGAGGAGCATGCTCTGGGGTCAAAAATGGGTGTTGCATGATGCCCCGATGTCGAGGCATCAGGCAACACCTTTAAAGCATAGACTTAGGAGCAAACGCTACATGAAAACTTTGGACGTATATATACGTCCACATGGTCCTCAAGGACCATGCTTTGCAGGATGTATATATACATCCAAATGTGCTAAGAGGTTAAGACTGAGAATAGCTGGTTTATCTGTTTGAAACCAATATGAGCTTGCTAAGTAGCAATTGTAATATTTACCATGGACCAAGGCCCTTCCACCTGTAGTGCAGTGGTGGGCAAAGTATAGTATGGCCATATAATGTGACACATTTTCTAATTCTGTCATCTGAGGAAGGTGCTTTTATATAGCTTTAATGAATACTGCAGCTTTAAGAGATATAATCTGTTAAATAAATGGGCCCTGAGCTCTTATTGTACTGTATACAACTACCGGTCATTAGTAGACCTATTTTCATTTTTAGGATTTAATCCACTTTTATAAGTAAAAAAACAAAAACAAATCAAGAGGTTTTCTGTTTATCTGTTTATCAATGTACAGTTTTGATTGATGTGACCCATAAGGAGGTTATGGTGATTAATCATGGGCGTCCACAGGGGGGGGGGGCAAGGGGGCGCTAATTTTTATTTTTTTTATTATTATTATTTTTACTCAGTGTGCAGCCTCTAGTTGTCCCTAGGGGACTGCACACCAGTTGCTGGGGTAGGAGGTGGCACCCAAAGCTGTTGCTCTCTGCAACTCTGCTTGCTTTAATACTGTTCTCCCATCCACATTGGTGCAGGTCTCTACAGCTGTCAGTCATGCTGCATGGAGAGCCAATGACAGGGGTGCCCGGGGATATGAAGTTATAGCAGCCAAGGTACATGGTAGAGTGGGGTAAATCCAAGGAGGTCCCTCCCATTTCCCTGAGGTCTCCATTTGTCCAGTCTGAGCAGCTCCTCTGACCAGGCTCTGCTCACATCAACATGGTGACAAGTGGATGGGGCAGAAAAGATAATGGAGGATAAAATGATGTGATAGATGGAAGCAGATTGCAAACAAAATGGGATGACATGGGGCAGAAAAGATAATAGACAATGAAAAGAGGTCATTGATTGGAGCAGAATACAGACAAAATTGTGACATGGGGCAGAAAAGATAAAATGTAGGTGAAAAGAGGTCACTGACATGGAGGAATAAAACACATAAAATGATGGGGAAAGAGATGGCAAACATGGAGGAATAAAACATATAAAAAAGGGGTAAAGAGATAAAGAAATGTCATAGATTTAGGAATTTGGGTGTTTAGGGAATCTGTTGCTTTGTGTTTATATTGTGTGCTATAGTGTTGTATCTGGTGCTGTGGAGTTATATTGTGTGCTATAGTGTTGTGTCTGGTGCTATTGGGTTATATTGTGTGCTATAGTGTTGTATCTGATGCTGAGAGGTTATATTGTGTGCTATAGTGTTGTATCTGGTGCTGAGGGGTTATATTGTGTGCTATAGTGTTGTATCTGGTGCTGAGAGGTTATATTGTGTGCTATAGTGTTGTATCTGGTGCTGAGGGGTTATATTGTGTGTGCTATAGTGTTGTGTCTGGTGCTGTTGGGTTCAGGGCCGGCTTTAAGTGTGCGGGCTTGCCCCGTGGCGCCCCCCTTCTTTCACCCCCCTATGTATGTGTCCCTTTCCTCTTCCTTGCCATGTCTGTCTCTCTCTAACTCCCCCATACCTGTTTTCTCTCCCTCTGTTCTGTCTCTCCCCCCCCTCTGTTTTGTCTCTCTCCCCCCTCTGTTCTGTCTCTCTCCCCCCTCTGTTCTGTCTCTCTCCCCCCTCTGTTCTGTCTCTCTCCCCCCCTCTGTTTTGTCTCTCTCCCCCCTCTGTTCTGTCTCTCTCCCCCCCTCTGTTCTGTCTCTCTCCCCCCCTGTTCTGTCTCTCTCTCTCTCCCCCCTCCCCCTGTTCTGTCTCTCTCTCCCCCTCCCCCTGTTCTGTCTCTCTCTCTCCCTCCCCCTGTTCTGTCTCTCTCTCCCCCTCCCCCTGTTCTGTCTCTCTCTCTCTCCCCCCGTTCTTTCTCTCTCTCCCCCCTCCCCCTGTTCTGTGTCTCTCTCCCCCCTCCCTTTGCCTGCAAATGTTGATCCAAGGAGGGGGCGGAGCTAACCGGCTGAGCAGTGTAGCTCCGCCCACACCATGTGAAGCAGAGCAGCGTCTGCTTCACGGGCAGCAAGAGAAAGTGCTGCTCGGCTCCCCATGTTTAATGCAAGCACTTTCTCTTGCTGCCCGCGGCTCCCCGTGAAGCAGACGTTGCTCTGCTTCACAGGGTGTGGGCGGAGCTACACCCCTAAACCGGTTAGTGCCACCCCCTCATCGGATCTAGCAGAGGGCTGGTGAGGGAGGATCTAATAATCTCCCCAATCCAGTGCCTCTACCGGCTCGCAGAGGTCGCACACCCCTAAGGCCGGCCCTGGTTGGGTTATATTGAGTGCTATAGTGTTGTGTCTGGTGCTGTTGGGTTATATTGTGTGCTATAGTGTTGTATCTGGTGCTATGGGGTTGTATCTTTGCTATGTTGTTCTATCTGTTGCTGTGGAGTTTCAGCTAGAGCTCTGGATATTTATCTGGTGCTGTGGTTTATATCTTGTGTCATGGGTTTTTAGCTGGTACCGTGGGTTAATATCTATTGTTGTGGGTCTATATCTGGCACAGTGGATCTATATTTGGTGCAGTGAGGCTATATCTAGTGTGGTTGGTTTATATCTGGTGCTGTGGATCTGTATCTGGTGCAGGGTTTATCAACCATTTGCATGCCTTCACTGATAATGACAAAGCGCAGAAAAGATGACAGTAAAATTATGCCCCCCCTGAAAAAAATTCATGCGGATGCCCATGTGATTAATCACTACAATGATTACCCTTTTTTCATTCTTGTGCCATATACTTGAAAACACTTCTTCCCTGCCTTTTTGTTATCTTAACTCCCATCAATATTATGCACATTTGGACTTGACATCTCCAAAAATAGAACGCATTCACTTTTATTGGTGCCATAGGCACAGATGTGAGATGGGTGTCTGGTAGATGGGTGTCATTAGCTTATTGTTGGAATTCATATGAACGTTAGCACCATTTCTCTGTATGTAAAATTATGGCATGTCTAATAATGACAGATAAAAGGAGCAAGAAAAGTCACAAGATTGCAGAGCACATAGAACTACTGAGCAATAACCACTTTAAATAATGTTTTTTTTTTGCATGTACTGGACTGTCAAATTATATATCATGTATATATCTGTATATCATTGTCAATACTATATTACCTGTTGAGGAAAGAATTGTGTACTTCTCACTCCATTGGTTTTGTTCTGCCCCTCAATTTATTTTTTTGCCAAAGAAAAAAAAAATGACATATTAAAAAAGTTATGTTTTAACCAGCTACGTGGTACCTTGAGTAAATTAAATTACAGCTAGAATTGAGATTATTCTCATTGATGATAACAAAAAAGAATCATTTATGAAATAGATCATAGGTACCTGTAAGACTGGCACATAAAGTCTTGTACAAAAGTAGTAAAATATTGTTTGTAAGGAGTTTTGTTTCTGTTTTATAAGTATATGATTCAATAAAATAAAATGTTTCACTTTTATACTGATCTATCACTTATCGGATTTGAATGTATTCATTTAGATTGTGTCACTTCCTTATCTAAGTGTAACATTGTTTAGAGTAATGATAATTTCATCCATCACTAAATTTATCTTGCTTTATTTACTCAAAATGGAGAACATTTATGGTCATACTATCAAATATAAAAATAGGAGCCTGAATACCAGACTCAACACACCGTACTGAATTCTGAAATTGCCAAATAGATAGACAGATAGTGCATCAACACATGCTTTTACCAGTGGGTGAGAATATATCCTTATTTAAGGTAATTCATTCAAATTTACTATAATGGATTTAGCTGTAGCCACATAATATTCCACTGACTAAAAGCTTAGGTAACTTTTTTTACCTTAGCATCTCTCTGTCCATTAGCCTGCTTATGGATTCAATCAGCACTAAACTACAACTCTGATGGACTTAATATCCACTCTGTAATCTACTGGCACCAACCATCCTTATCTAACTAAAACTTTAATTGAAAATGCCATTCTTTCTTGGCAGGGAATGTTGGGGAAAGCCAGCTTATGAGAAATGTGAAAAATTATGTGCCCATGTTTTTTCTAATTAAATTTGGTCCATTAAAGTTCTCTGTAGAGTTCCATGTCTTTAATGCTAAAGTCATGAAAGTATGTCAGGTCCCTCTGCACCACAGAGATACGAGGGATATTCAGCACCTGTGACTGGAATTTGGACTTGTGAATGACTGAACGAGGAGATGGGACTGGATGATAATCTGCCAGCTCTGCACATCATGAGCATGTCCCCACCCTCTCAGTAATATTTTGACAAAAAGAGAAAAAGAAGATTGAAATATTTATATTCCTTTAATCAAGAGGGATTCAGTCAGTTTGGAGAAAGGTTTCCACTGCATGGATGCCGGCTTATACAAATGCATATGAAGATAAAAAAAGGCCAGGAGGTACAGCTGTTATGAAAAAAATGATCATTCTGACTAATAAAGCAGATTCTCCTATCACAGTTTTATATTATTTGACTATACATACATGACATATGAATGAAATCACTAGAAACACACAGAAACCGGGAGAAACATGTTTCTCTCCAGGCATTTTTCATTTTATTTCATATAAATCCATGAACCTAATTGATCTGTTCTTTACTCCCCAGGAGAATGTAAGAAACACGTACACCTAGGATATAATGGGAGATAATAACAGTTTAGAGTCACCTTTTGCCATTTGTTGATAAGTCTTGAAGTAATTGTTTGTTTTATTTGTTATGTCTAGTAATAGTACATTCTCTATACCATCCACTAACATCTGATCACATTACCCCTTTAATTATTGATGATTATGGAAATAGTATAGTGCAGGGATCAGGCCCAGACTTGTCATTGGGCACACCTGGCTATCTGTGGCCAGGGCCTATCCTTAATTATGGCCAATCCTAACGGGTGCACAGCCTGCTCCACACCCAGGTGCAGGGGAGCAGAGGTGCCACTATAAGGAGCTCTCTCTTTAATAATGTCTTGAGGTGCAACTCAGCATGTAAATGTCTGCGGTAACAACACCTACCAGCTGCATAGTGGTGAGTGCAGCACGACGGGTGTATGCTTCGCCCCCTAACACTCTGAGATGGACATCTGGAGTTAGAAGAATCTGAATGACAGTGCTCGGCCTCTGTTGGGATAAGAAGGAGAAACCGTCAGAAATGTCCTCCTTTTTGCGAATAAAGGTAAATGGAGGGAGGGGAACGAACAGCATTTTTTTGAAAATAAATAAATAAATATGTGTTAGTGGGTCTGTGTCTAAGTGTATCTGTGTGTAAATGTGACTGTGAAATTGTGTCTGTGTGTGTATTTGTCTGTGTAAGCGTTACTGTGTGTGTGTGTAAGGGCTTGTCTATGTGAGTTTGTGTGTAAATGTGTGTGTAACTGTGTCTGTGTAAGTGTGTGCACTGTTTCCTTAACAAAACGGCCTCCCCTCACACCTGCATATATGCAACAAACTTGCAGGTATATATTATTTATATATGGTTCATTGCTTCAATCACCATGCTTTCATAGAAATGTCTCCCCACAGGGCCCCACAGAATCCCTAACATATAGCTGCCCTATAATTAAATTGGTGGCGGGGTTGGGTCGTACCTCTCTTAAAACTCATTTTATGTGTCTGCTGGTGTTCTGCAAGGATCTGTTTGTGGCTCTCTACTGTTCTTCTTCTACACCTCCTTTCTAATAAACCTAAATTACTTTTTTGAAATAATGATGTTCCTCTCTGTACCTTTCCCATTTTGTGTATATGTGACTTTCGGTCAGCCATCTCCTCCTGGTTGTCCAAATCCTACCTGAAACTGTCTAAAACAGAACTAATACTCTTCCCTTCTTCAAACTCTTCCCAATACACTTAAAATGCTACAACTTCTCCGATGGAGACGGTGCAAGGGTCGTGGGTAATTCAAAGCCCTGCACAGGGTGAGCACTCTCCACCTGGGGTGGAGCCCCTGGCTTTGAACACCCACAAGCAGAGGCCTTGTTAGGTTTCCCACGAGTCATATCCAGGCAGGAAGTAAGAAGGGTCTAGGATGCAGAATAAGCACACCGAGGTCAAAGGACTGGAGAAAAGCAGGATCGTCAGGAACTAGCCGAGGTCAAAGGACTGGAGAGACCTGGACCGTCAGGAACAATACAAACAAGAATACAAGATGCAAGCTAGCAGACAAAATGTACACCAAAATGGCACCAGCTCTGATTGCTAGGATGATGGGGTTCAAATAGCCCCAGGGCTCATCACTACAACAACCCACACCTGAGCAGTAGGTAAATGACAGAGGACAAATGCAGAGATAAACACTTCTGCTACATGAGATAATACAACCAGCAGATGGTGCCTGGAACAGGAACATGCAGTACTAAACACAGAAGGCAGGGTTTGAATCCAGATAGATCACTACAATTAGAAGAGCATACACATATTATAAGTCAGACTCAAAACTAGGGGGGGGGGGGGGGGGTTAGTTCACAGTACAGGCATCCCTTATGCTGTATTGTGTACTCAAAAGTCATATAGAATGTTTCAAACTCAGTTTGATATGTCAAACTGGGGAAGCGACTGTGATATTTATATTTAAGTGCTGAACCTCATGCATCTATATATATTCCATGGGATCGGCTTACAACCGACCAGAGACACTCCACCTGTAAATACATGGTGAAATCGATCTCTCTGTGATTGCTGGTTTAACCAAGTAAACTCAAGAGATTGTTTCATGTAAAATTTCCTGAGGAAGGTTATATAATTGTATGATAACGTATTGGCCTATACTCTGAAGTTCTGTGTTTGAAAAAAAAAAAGGGGGGGGGGGCACCCCCTAAATAGGCTTTGTATTTAGTACTGGCTGAATCATATAAACCTGGGAATTGTCTCTTGTAAAATAGAGTAACCCTGTGGAACACATGCTAGAATGCATATGCTAGAACACCTTCTTGTTATATCAGGCTACACAATTGTATGCTAATCTACCAGTTGTTATTTTGAAGTACAACCTAAGAAGTATTGGGGCGATATGTACCCTGTATATAAAACAGACAACACTGCAGGGTATCCATACTGCTAACAGGTCTTTGATCCTAGAGCAATATACGGATCAAGGGTAGAATAATATCTGAGACGTAAACTCACGTTTTTTCATATTAGCATTAGAAAACTGACTTATATCACCCCAACAAGAACACAGGATTAAGTTTGAGACTAATTTACTGAGGTAACACCACTAGGGAAAAGAAAGATATACAAAACGTCTCTGGGCTCGGTCCGATAAACATCTTAAATGGTCTGTCAGGAAGCCAAGCAGACGTACCGTGGTTCAGAAGCAGGGGATCCCCAATAGCAGAAGTTAAGCGCCCTTGCCTGAAACCACAGATTCTGAGGGTCTTAGAAGTGGCAGGTACTACCTGTGGTATCGGGCACGAGCACCAGGTGTGGTCCAATGGATGTAAACTGGATACTGGTGGAACATACAGCCCTGCCGAGGTAGTCCAAATCGAGGGAGCAAGCAAATAGGGTAATCAAGTAGGTAAGCCAATATCAGGGAGTCCAGAGAGCAGGAGAGTCTAGTAACGGATAGCCAGGGTCAGGAGTACAGAATGACGCTCCCTAGTGGCACCCGATACTTGTAAGTGTGCAGACCCATTCATACTTTTCATTATTTTGTTCATATCATTTATTGTATTGTGAAAAAAATAATAAAATATGGTTAAAATTAAAAAAATAAACACTTTTCCTGACTTTTCTTTTTAAATTATTTTACTAAGCTCCAAAAGCTAATGAAAAAACCTGCTAAATATATTCGACGATAGGTCCTGAGTTAAGAAATACCCAATTTGTATATGTTTTTTTTGCATTTTTTTGCATGTTTTAGGTTAATAAATACAAGTAGCATATAGCTGTTTCAAAACCATTTTTTAAAAAAATTAGCGTTAGTGACACTGTAACACCGATATCGGACATGAATCGCTGAATAACCCCCCACATGTACACATTTTTTATAAAGTAGACATCCCAGGGCATTCAACTTGGGGTAATTTGACACTTTTCACTCTGTCATTTTACCACCAATCTTTGACAAGTTTTGGCGTAGTAATTGTGTGTGTGTTTTATTTCCCCACACTTTGAAACTTAGGTATGAATTTAAAGGGGTTGTTCTATTTTATTGCCAAACAAAACCCCAATAAATGTTCAGCAACTTCCCCTGACTATAGCGGTACCCCACATGGTATAGGTTTGCTAGGTTTATGTGGCAGGTACAGGGCAAAATTTAGGATACGGTTATTGCAGCTTTAAAACGTGTATTTATTATGTAATGCTTGTGACTACATTTCCTATCATGCTCAGCTACCGTAGAAGAATAGGAAATGTAGTCTATAGTAGGAAGCAACAATTTTTGCTATCCTGCGGCTGCATGGATCATATATCCAGCTGCTGCGGGCCCTTATCTACTGCTGGGGGCCAATGCAAAGCACTGGCCCCACTAGCAGTCTTTTTTTTTTTAAATAAAATATCCCTAGAGGACCACAGACAGACATAACATGTCATTGGTCCTCTACGGAATAACTTCTTATTTTTATACAATTTATTATTATTATTTTTACATTTTTTTATTTTTATTTAACTCTAACCTTAACCCTATGGTTAGGGTTAGTACAAACCCTAATTCTAACTCTAGGATTAGGGTTTTGATGAACTCTAACCCTAACCCAAGAGTTAGGATTAGCACAATAGGCTCCTCAGAGCCAGAAGCAACTGCTCCACTCTAGCCCTCTTCCAATTAGAAGGCAACAAACTATGCCAGATGTTCAGATCTCGTGGCTATCCCTCTAGATGAGGCAAGAAAAACAGAGAAAACAAAAACTAAGCTTCAACCATCAGGTGTATAGCCAACTTTGATTGTGGTTGGAACATGGCTAAATCCATACTACAACGTTATTTGCCTCTCCTTAAGTCGGAACCCCTTACTTAAAGATGCTATTTTGGATAGTGTTAGTATAACAGCCAGGACAGGACCCAATTTGAAAGATTTGTACACTTGGTACACAGCACATATTCCACTGTTCCTCACAAAACTTGGCTACAACCAATTAAGGGATGCTTTCGATGTGGAACGTGTAAAGCTTGTCAATTTATTATTCCAACCAAGACCTTCAATAGTTACAGTAAGGGAGATACTTACTCTATTAATACCTTTCTCAACTGTATGAGTACATTTGTTGTATATCTAATCGATTGCGAATGTGGCATCCAGTATGTGGGGAAAACTATCCGAGAATTTCGGAGAAGAATTTTGGAACATATAAATTGTATCACTAGTCATATAGATACTCCCATCTCACGCCATGTAAAAGCATATCATAACTCCAATACTAACTGTCTACACTTTCGAGCCATTGATCATCTAAAAGGGACTCCACGGATAGGGAATAGGAATAGATCACTATTACAGCTGGCGTCTAAAGGGATCTATAAACTTCAGACATTGAGTCTGGGTGGACTGAATGAGGGCTTTAACTATACCTCGTTCATATAAAATGGAGTTCACCCTCTATATACTAATATACTTTACTAATTATGCCTTATTATGTCTAACTGTTACCATCTGAGCATTGGAAGTACAATGTGTGTCCTTTTTCTATCAATTTATGTCTAACTGCATTAGCATGATCGATAATAATCTCTCTAATAAAATGTAGATCCATAGAATGTCATGCCTGGGGTATGACTACTCTCTATTATCTCTATTAAGTAGGAGAGCTCCTACCTATTCCCCCACCTCCTAATTAATAAGTTTATTTACATTTTTTAATATCAAAAGCTTCTGTGTCCATACCTATATTGGTATATTATGGGAGTTTGTGTAATTTAACGTGGCCACTTTCGGTCAGATACATGTATCATTGACATTCATCCCATTAACCCTTAGCTGGACACAAACACGTGTGGCATGTACATCAATTTATCACTGTGTTATTCACTTTCATTACTTATTTCCTATTTTTTTATCACGCACTGTAGCTCTGTGTTCTACGACGACTTGGGTCATTCAATTTGGGTTTCTCATTCTACATGCCTCTATGGAATCCCGCTAGTACATCTGTTATTTATTAATTTATTTTCAATATCTCATCACACATATGTCATGATATACCGTATTTGCTCAAATATAAGACACATTTTTTTCCAGAGCAAATGCTCTGAAAAAGACCCCTAGTCTTACATTCGAGGTCGTTTTATAATCTGACCTCAAATCGAGGTCAGACTATAAGACTGGGAACCAGGTCCCCCGCAGAGCTGCAGGGGACCTGGATCCCCCTCTCAAGCAGCCAGGGGATGTCTGCGTGATACGCACAGACATCCTCCCCTGCCTCACGGCACGACCGCTGGGACTTCTATGATGAAGCCGGGTCGCAGTGGGGGATGTCTGCGCATATTGTGTAGACATCCTCCGGCTGTCCCCGCTAGCCACCAGGGACATTCGGGCAGCAGGGGGATGTCAGCAGAGAGAAACAGAGGGGGGGGGGAGAGACAGAGACAAGGGGAGGGAGGGGGGAAGGAGACAGAGACAAGGAAAGGGAGGGGGAAAGAGACAAGGGGAGGGAGGGGGAAAAGAGACAAAGGGAAGGGAGGGTGAAAGAGACAGAGACAAGGGGAGGGGGAAGAGACAGAGACAAGGGGAGGGAGGGGGAAAAGAGACAGAGAAAAGGGGAGGGAGGGGAGAAAGAGACAGAGACAAGGGGAGGGGGGAGACACACAAAGGTAGGGAGAGAGACACAAAGGGAGGGGAGAGAGAAAGGGAGGGTGGGGGAGAGAGATAACACTGTGGGGAGAGGCAGACAACACTAAGGGGGGGAGAGAGACAACGCTGGGGGGAGGGAAAAGAGAGAGGCAGCATTGGCACATAAAAGGAAATAAAAACAAGAAATGCATTTTTTGATATCATAATTTTTTATTAAAAAGCACTTTACATGTGAATATATATAAGTTGAACTTTTTTCCTATAGGGTAGTCTTATATTCAGGCTTTAAGTTTTTTTCCTAAAGGAATATCCAAAGTTTGGGGGATCGTCTTATAATCAGGGTCGTCTTATAATCGAGCAAATACGGTAATACGTGGTACTGGTCGATTCCTTTGCGATTCCTAATACATGTGTAGTTTTAGACTACAGACTCCTCCCATAGATGCTTGGGATTGGCATACGAGATTCACACATCCTCCCTGCTCATCATCGATTAACTCCGCCCACGATGTCTCCTTGCACCTCGGATTGGTGCATTAAACACACTTCCTCTTCCTCTTCATGAATGGACTAACCCGCCCACAATGCCTCTATTGGTTGACTAGGGAAGTCAACCCTCTAGTGCCCGTATTTAAAACGCTTGTAAACCATTCTGATTTTTTCCCCTGATGAAGCCACCACAGCGAAATGCTTTCCTGTTATTATTTTTGTTTCCTAAGCCCTCTGATGTAGGCAGCATTTATTCACCTGTCTTTACCATTTAGTTCTAATCTCAGCTTTCCTGCCCTCTCTCGCTCTTTACCCTGCTATTCATCATTAGATAGGAATTATTTGATTTAAGATTAGGGATATCCATTAGCTTCTGTTTCCCTTCTCTTCGTATAAGGGGGAGTGGGATGCTTGGGGCTGAGTATCACTATAACAATATCTTTAAAGCTGTGCTTATATACATAGAAACATAGAATGTGTCATATTTAAAGTTATCTATTTCAGTATTGTGGATAGTAACAGGCGTCTAAAAAAAAGAAAAAAGGCTTTTTGTCTTTGTTATACCTATTTATATTTCTTTTTTTATTTATGATAACTACTTAGGACCTCTATTATTCTTTGACTATCATACCTTTCTTCCTCTTCTTTTTTATATATATACAGTATATATGTCTATTACCCTTATTTTGTGTTTTTCGTTGTGTGTGGTGAAGCACTTTATTTAAGTTTTGTGGTTTTCCACCGTTTTATTCTGACATACTAATAAAAATGTGCTTTTAATCCTTCTCTTTGTGCAAACATTATAATCACCCACGGCTATTGTCTGAAATGTAGCTATTCCTTGTTTTATAGAGAAAACAACCCTAATTGGAAATAACATAACAAAAGATGATAAGCAAGAAATAAGCAGCAGATATGCATTTAAATGGGCAATTTTTTTTAAATATATTTAGGGATAATAATAACGAAGAACCCATACAAGATTTTTGAAGCTAATATCCTTCCCTTCATTAAACAAACAAATAAACAACTACAAAATCTCCAGAATGCAGAAATCTCCTGGATAGGACGCATAAATATAGTAAGAGCCTATATCCTTCCAAAGCTTAGCTATATCCTACGGATGATCCCAACGAGAATCACAAAGCCTTGGCTTATGTCGATACAAGCCGCATTCTCAAAATACATATTGTAAAGGAACCCATATATAATAAATGAGCCGTGTGCAGCTTACTCCCGAATAAACAGCCGAAATACGTTGCAAAGTGAATATAAAATCCCAGTTCCCCAAACATGAGCTGAGACTTCATGAAGGGGTAAAATCAGTGTATTTAATCAGCGTTCAAATCATTCTTTTTATGCTCTGCCAGAACAGGACATACTTGAAAACGAGAGAAATCTCAATGTATTTTTCCTGGTAAAACACTTTCTAAATAAAAAAATAAATAAATAAAAAACTCCTCCCCACATCCGGAGAGATAAATAGATTACAGTATAATCCCAACCCAGCTTCCCCCAGCACACCAAATACAGTATTAAGCTCCCAATGAAAACAAACATTAGAATTATTCACTCCACAAATTACAGCTGAAATAGCCCTGACTGATAACCTTCCTGACCCTAATTAAGATCCCCTCCCTTGAACCCTTAAACTAATTACTTTTAATCATTAACTTGCCAGGATGTCTCAGGCTATAGCCCATTGTCATATTGTCTCTGGGATACATCCTGAGACACCCTGGAGCCATCTCAAAACCAGCAGTCCATTAGCAATGCAGAAACTCACAAACGGAGCTAAATTTGTATATAAAACAAGTGGATTTAAACAGAACTCTTCCTTTCGCCACATCGCTCCCCCTCAGTTCCATGGGACGGCATACCCGCCTAGACCCTAACGGGTTGGCTTGGGGATGTCCGGTGTTAAAATTGGTTTTTCCAGTTCTGTTTGCCGGGATAACCCATCTGCGTTGGCATTCTGCTTCCCTGGCTGGTACTGCATTGTAAAATTATAGGGTTGCAGTGCCAAGCTCCATCTTAGCAGTCTGGGGTTATCTCCGGCTACTCTGTTGAGCCAGATGAGGGAGTTATGATCAGTCATAACCGTGAAAGATTGTCCATATAAATAAGGCTGTAATTTCTTGAGGGCCCAGACTAATGCCAAACACTCTTTCTCAACGGTGGCATAACTGACCTCTCTGGGTATAAGTTTTCGGCTCAGATATGCTACCGGATGCTCCAGGCCATCGTCCCCCACTTGACTTAACATGGCTCCCAGTCTGAACATTGAGGCATCTGTGTGAACGAGGAATCTTTTAGTGTGGTCAGGTGCCGCCAATACAGGGGTTTTACTTAACGCAAGCTTGAGTTTCTGGAAGGCCTCCTCACACCCCGGAGACCATACTACTTGCCTAGGTAACAACTTTTTGGTAAGATTGGTCAGGGGTTTGGCTGTGGTGCTATAATCTGACACGAATTTCCTATCATAGCCAGCTGTTCCCAGAAAGGCCATAACCTGTGTCTTGGTGATTGGTTGGGGCCACTGAGTGATAGCCTCAATTTTAGCTGGCTCAGGCCTCTGCTTGCCTGACCCTACCCTATGGCCTAGGTATTGGACCTCGGCCATGTCTACATGACATTTTTCTGGTTTCAAGGTTAATCCTGCCTCTTGAATTCGCTTGAGTACTACAGAAATGTGCTCCAGGTGGGACTCCCAAGTCTTATTTATATGGGCCTCCCAAGTGCTGCTGTAAATGGCTATGTCATCTAGATAAGCACAGACGCAGCCCTGAAATCCCTCTAAGAGCCGGTCTGAACTCCCATTCAATCGTACCAGTGTTTCTGACGTTGTTGAGCCGCCTGCAGGTTTTCCCTTACCGATTGAGTAAGCGCCTGCAGTCGGTCCCTCAACTCTAAAACAAATGGTGCTATCGGCGTGCCTGATTCTCCCATATCCCCTTCCCAGTGCTCGCGAACCAGGTCCAGGGGTCCTCGGACTCTCCTTCCATATAACAGTTCGAAAGGAGAGAATCCGGTGGATGCCTGGGGTATCTCCCGGTATGCGAACAGCATGTGGGGAAGGAACTTTTCCCAGTTCCGACAGGTCTCTGTGAACGTGATTAGCATCTGTTTTAGAGTGCCATTAAAACGTTCGCAGAGCCCGTTCGTCTGGGGATGATAGGGAGAACTCAGTATGGGTTTTACTCCGCAGCTCTGCCAGAGCTGCTGAGTAACTACCGCTGTGAATTGGGTCCCTTGGTCGGATACTATTTCCCTAGGGAACCCAACTTGAGTAAATACTTTGATGAGAGCTTCAGCTACGGTTTCAGCAGTGATATTAGGTAAGGCTATAGCTTCCAGGTAGCGTGTAGCATAGTCCACCACCGTAAGAATATATGTCTTACCCGATGGACTAGGCTTACTAAGGGGTCCTACCAAATCCACTGCCACTCTGAAAAAATTTCCTCTATTATGGGAAGAGGTCTTAATTTCGCTGGGGGGTGGTCACCCCTCTTTCCTACTTTTTGTCACACATCACAGTTCTACAATAATTTTGTAAATCTTGGGTAGCACCTGGCCAAAAAAATGTCTGAGTCAACCTATCTCGGGTTTCCTTAATCCCTAGATGTCCTTCTAAGGGTATATCATGGCTAATCCGTAATAACTCTGCCCTATATTTGCGGGGTACCACTAACTGTTTTTTCATCACCTGTCGGGCTCCTCCTCCCGCCCCCTCTGTTATCCTTTTTCCCACTGAAACCTTTCCTGTCCTACGTCTCCCTGGGGTTTATCTACCTCCCTCCTGTACCCACTTAAAGTGCTATCCTCCCTCTGAGCCTGCCCAAAGTCGGTGGGAGTGCCCCAATACATGTTAGGACTAGAATCTACAGAAGCATTATAAGTGCCTACCGGGTCATCCGTGGAGTGTGAGGTGTCCATAGCTTGTGCCTGTTGTCTGGTTGTGACTGGAAGCGCTCCAGCTGTAGTCGGCTGCATAAATTGAGAAGTCAAGCACCCCAAATTGTTTCCCAGCAAAACCTCCGCCGGTAACTCTGGCATGATGCCCACCTCCACAGCCTTAGCCCCGGTGCCCCAGTCAATGTGTACCATGAGAGTGGGTAACTTGTGAATAGCCCTCCCCCGCCACCCTTACAGTCACGGAGCGTCCAGTATGTTGTGACGGTTTGACACGGTGTGGTCATACCAGAGTTATCGTAGCTCCAGTGTCTCTCAGTCCTCTGGCTTCCTGCCCATTAAGTCGCACGGTCTGTTGATGGTGCGCCCGATTGTCATCTGCTGCTTGAACTGGGTTGACCTCGTGTAGCATGGACAATTCTCTGAATAAGTGTGGTCCCCCCCTTGCGTAGAATAGTTGTAATCTTCTTGTACACAATGAGCAGATGCTCTTGTTGGTGGGGCTGGTGCTCACCCCCATCAATCAGTATTACGGTGTGGACAATTAGGTCTTATGTGTCCCACCTGCTTACACCCAAAACACATCGGTGCAGTTTTCTGAACCCCAGTGGAAGTAGGTTGACTCACTGGTGGTACTGGTTTTGGTTGCGGTGCTGGAGCTTAAGGGTGATACCGCGGTCGAAATCCTGAAGCTCCCCAGTTGTGATCTATCCATCTGCTCTCATGAAATTCGTCTACTAGACGTGCTGCCTCTTCTACTGACAGCGGCTTTCTGTCTCTGACCCAATCCCCGGTATCTGTAGGAGTGTGGTCAAAAAACTGCTCCAATAATAACAATTGTAATGCATCCTCCAGTGTAGTCGCCTGGCATCCCTGCATCCAGTTACTGGCAGCGTGGTGCATGCGGAATGCCCACTCTGTGTAAGAGTCTTTGCCCTGCTTCCGGAGCGACCGGAATTTTCTCCTGTGTGCCTCCTGTGTAACTGCATAACGGGCTAACAAAATCTCCTTCACTTTTTAATAATTTTGCATGTCCACATCAGGTACCACTCTAAAGGCTTCTTCTGCTCTGCCTGATAGCTTGCTGCTCAATATTGCAGGCCAATTAGTTTTATCCACATCTTCAAATACACACTGTCTTTCAAAGTCCTGCAGATAATTATCAATATCCATTTCGCTTTCTATAAATAAATTTAAAGCAGCATAATTTATCTTACGTGGCCGCCCCATAGATGATCCTGGTAGTGACAGTATATCCATTTGTGGTGATCTTTCTCTGGTCTCCTGAGCTTCCCGGCAACTCTCTGCTTCCGAAGCTTGTGCCATGATTTGTACCACAATCTCTGGTGCAGGATTCGGTCCTACCAAGCTGAGTCTCCATCTCACATCTTTCTGAAATTCTGTTTCTTCTGCGTTCACCATTTGTACCTCGCTGGTTCGGTCGCTCTCCAGTAATTCGGCTATTATCGTGGCTTTCGGCTTGTTGCTTGCCACTATGCCTCGAGCTTCCAGCAGTTCTTTAAGTGTTGTTCGTTTCAGCCTTTCTTATCTATGCGCCATTCACTTCCTTTTCGGTTAAATGAAATAAATCCATTCGGGAGAAATCCCGCCGCTTGCCACCAGTGTAAAGGAACCCATATATAATAAATGAGCCCTGTGCAGCTTACTCCCGAATAAACAGCCGAAATACGTTGCAAAGTGAATATAAAATCCCAGTTCCTCAAACATGAGCCGAGACTTCATGAAGGGGTAAAATCAGTGTATTTAATCAGCGTTCAAATCATTCTTTTTATGCTCTGCCAGAACTCCTCCCCACATCCGGAGAGATAAATGGATTACAGTATAATCCCAACCCAGCTTCCCCCAGCACACCAAATACAGTATTAAGCTCCCAATGAAAACAAACATTAGAATTATTCACTCCACAAATTACAGCTGAAATAGCCCTGACTGATAACCTTCCTGACCCTAATTAAGATCCCCTCCCTTGAACCCTTAAACTAATTACTTTGAATCCATAACTTGCCAGGATGTCTCAGGCTATAGCCCATTGTCCTATTGTCTCTGGGATACATCCTGAGACACCCTGGAGCCATCTCAAAACCGGCAGGCCATTAGCAATGCAGAAACTTACAAACGGAGCTAAATTTGTATATAAAACGAGTGGATTTAAACAGAACTCCTTTCGCCACACATTTGGAAAAGCAGAAGACCTAGATTAAAAAAGGAAATATTAAAACTTAAACTAGCAGAACGTGGACTGGGAGAGGCAGATATATTCCAGATCCATGAAGCTGCAATAATACTTCATTTGATTCATAAAGTTAAGGAGAGCCAGGAGACAGAAGCCTGGAAGGAGATAGAGGCAGGGACAATAGGGCTAGAGGACTTAAGTGAAGTCATAAAACAGAAAGTTCAATTTCAATCGCTAATATCCTAATAACATGGAACATGTTTGTTTGTTTTTTTTCTTTAACATTAAAAATACAAGATAAAATAATAGAGGATCTGCTACCTAGAATTATCACATGTAACATGGAAGATATAAACTTAAAACCTTGGGAAAATAATGGAATTAACACAATAAAAGCAATCATGAGGGGAAATAAAATGAAAACATTCCAACAGCTGCAAATAGATTTTGGACTGAAAGATAAAGACTTCTATACTTATATAAGAGTAAAACATTTCCTAAAAAAAATTGACAATGGAAATAACCAAAACAATTGATTATTTTGCACACATTATTAGCAAAATCCTTGAAGCTGAATTGAAGATGATAGAATAAACACTAAAGCCAACCGCATTAATAAGATGGGAAAAAGATTTAAATATAAAAATCGATCAGAACTGCTGGAAAAATACTTTTAGGCTGGATAATTCCATGGTTCACTGTCTTAATATATTTGAAGCTCATTATAAGGTTCTGTATAGGTGGCATCTTGTACCAACAAAATTAGCTAAAATGTATGAGACTATATCTCCCTCCTGCTGGAGATGCGGAAATGCAGGGGCAGATTATGTCCATGTCTGGTGGTCATGAAAGGGAACCCAGAGGTGGGAAAACACATTAAAAGAATGATGGGTATAAAACTAGAAATATCACCTAAAACCATGCTGTTGCACCTAGAATGACCACCAAAAAAGAACAGAAAGCTTTTTATTGGTACATCTGCTCACCGAAGCCGAAATGCTATTAGCAAGAAACTGGAATACCATGGGAGCAAATAAAAAACCAAACAATATGGCAGATCAAGATGGAAGTGGGTATTCTTAGACAAAGCTGCTATAGCAATAAATAAATTGAAACCTGGGAAGATTGGATAGAGAAATTGAAAACCTAGATGATCACACCCTTGAACATCTTTTTAATATGTATGTTTTATATTTGAATATATATGTATATATGAGATACCTTGCAGGGGACAACTAAAGAAATGAAATTATATGCCTATATCAATATTTGTATTTGAGGGGTCTTAACCGGCTCGATATGTAAATATGAAAATTATGTGTTTTTTGTATTTTCATAATAAAAGTGAAAAAAAAAAAAATTGGAGACACTTTCCAGGGAGTTCAGTTGCTTTTGTTCAGTGAGCTGCAGTTAAAATGCAACCTACCAAATCCCGAATTGTTTACTTATTAGACATAAGAGAGTATTGCTGCTAACCAGATCGTTGATTTGACCGAATTTGACACTTTTGTAGACTCAGTTAATAAATATAAAAACATTGCAAAACTGCAAACTCTACTGGATGTTCTCCCCGACCCCTCCAGATGTAATGCTATCACCAGCTGGAAAATGGATCTTAATTAGTGTTGAGCGAACCCGGACCGCACTTTTCGGGTTCGTTCCGGACATTAGGGTGTCCGTGCCACGAACCCGAACCCGGACATTTCACTGTATGTCTGTGATGGAGTTTAATGGAGTTTAATGGAGTTCGACGATTTAATGGCGCATGTTGAAAGGCTGCAGGGCACTTATGGCATGGCTGTGATTGGCCAGTGCAGCATGTGACCCAGCCTCTATATAAAAGCTGGAGTCACAAACACGCACATCACATGAGCTCTTCTTAGTGTAGGGAGAGGATGCTGCAGCTGTGAGGGACAGATTAAAAAAACTTATGTTGTGTTATCTGCAAACTACAGCAATTATTCAAACTACAGTGATTATTCAAATTACAGTGATTATTTTAGTGGGTGCTATACTACATATTTGTACAGCACACTTTGAAAAATTCTAATTGTTTTGAGTGCTAAATAGTACATTTGCGTCTTGCGGTGTACTCCATATCTGAGAGTCAAAAGAACAGTCCAATCATCTGCTTACAGCACACTTTGAAAAATTCTAATTGTTTTGGGTGCTAAATATTACATTTGCTTCCTGCACTTCATATCTGAGAGTCAAACAGAACAGTCCAATACTGTGCTTACAGCACACTTTGAAAAATTCTAATTGTTTGGAGTGCTAAACAGTACATTTGCGTCCTGCGGTGTACCCCGTATCTGAGAGTCAAACAGAACAGTCCAATACTGTCCTTACAGCACACTTTGAAAAATTCTAATTGTTTTAAGTGCTAAATAGTACATTTGCGTCCTGCGGTGTACTCCGTATCTTAGAGTCAAACAGAACGGTTAATACTGTGCTTACAGCGCACTTTGAAAACTTCTAATTGTTTTGGGTGCTAAATAGTACATTGGCGTCTTGCGGTGCATTTCTTGCAGTCCAATAAACAAAAAACAAAAAAATACAAAGAAAAATTCTTGACTATTGGCGGTTACATTGTCGCCTGACATAAACCATCTGTTACTTTGGTGGGTGACCGCAAAGAATGAGGAGAGTGTCAAATAAGGGACGTGGCCCTGGTCGTGGTGCTGCTGGTGTTGGTGGAGCTCCTGTTGCAAGTAGGCGATGTGGTCGATCTGTGCCAGCTACACGCACAAGTGAAACACCTTCCTAGGTGCTAGGACGCAACAGAACCTTCAGCTTTATTTGGTAGGCACGAATGCCTCTATTAGAATGGTGAGGCCAGAACAAGTACAGGCGATAGTAGATTGGGTCCCCTGCTGAAAGCTCAGAGTCGACACCTGCAGCCCATGGCCATCTGTCTTTCACCTCACCCCCTTGCAAATCAGCCAAGCAGTCTGAGCCACAACTCATGCAGCAGTCTCTTTTGCTTTTTGATGACTCTGCTGGCGGGGTCATCAAACCTAGCCTTGCCCCATAAGTGGAAGAGATTGAGTGCACTGATGCACAACCACTTATGTGTCAGGATGTGGACATGCGAGGACCACCACAGCACGTCTCTGATGATGACGAAACACAGGTGCCAACTGCTGTGGCTTTCGGCAGTGTGCAGACCGGCAAGGAGGGCAGGGTTGAGGAGTGGGTGGAAGATGATGTGGAGGATGATGAGGTCCTAGACCCACATGGAATCAAGGTCATGCGAGTGACGTGTCCAGTTTGGAGGAAGAGGCGGTGGTCGCAAAGAGGCACCAGCACAGCATAAGAGGGAGCAGGGTGCAAAACCGTAGTAGCCATCCCCTAGACAGTACGCCTGCTACTGCCCACTGCACCCATGGGCCGAGCACACCAAAGCCAGCTACGAGGAGTTCCCAGGTGTGGCAGTTCTTTAGACAATGTGCTGACGACAAGACACGAGTGGTTTGCAAGCTGTGCAATCAGAAACTGAAGCGAGGCATAAATGTGCTAAACCTGAGCACAACCTGCATGAACAGGCATCTACATGCAAAGCACGAGTTGCAGTGGAGTAAGCATCTCAAAACCCAAGAAAGGTTTCAGGCACTTCCTGCTTCCTCTTCTGCTGCTGTATTGTACTCTTCCTCCAGCTCTGGAGTCAAAGTGGCACCTGCCACGGAGCAAATATTGGAAGTGGCAGCAATGCCACAACGTCCGCCACCGTCCTCCAAGCATCTCCAGATTGTCCCATGTAAGCGTTCAGCTGTCCATTTCTCAAACACTGGAGAGAAAGAGGTAGTATGGCCCTACCCACCCGCCCTGAATGCCAGCATTTCCAAATTCCTGGCCTTTGAAATTCTGTCATTCCGTCTGTTGGAGATGGACAGTTTTAAAAACCTGATGGCGGTGGCTGTCCCACAGTACGTGGTTCCCAGCCGCCATTACTTTTCCCGGCGAGCTATCCCTTCCCTGCACAAGCAATTGGAGGACAAAATCAGGTGTCTACTGGGCAACGCCATCTGTGGCAAGGTCCACATAACCACAGATACATGGACCAGTAAGCACGAGCAGGGACGCTATATCTCCCTAACTGCACACTGGGCAAATGTAGTGTCGGCTGGGCCTGAGGCAGATAGCAGTTTGGCGCATATCCTTCCGCCACAGAGGAATGCAGGGCATTTCTCTTTGCCTTCTGTTGCCTCCTCCTCCTACTCAGCTTCTTCCTTATCCTCTACCACCTCCTCTACCACCTCCTTATCCGGTCAGCGTAACACCTTCGCCACCAACTTCAGCACAGCCAGGGGGAAAAGACAGCAGGCTCTTTTAAAACTCATATGTTTGGGGGAAAAACCTCACAGCACGCAGGAGCTGTGGACAGGCATGGAACAACAGATCAATGAGTGGTTGTTGCCACTGAGCCTCAAGCCCGGCCTGGTGGTGTGCGATAATGGGCAAAATCTCGTAGCAGCTCTGGGCCTAGCCGGTTTGACGCACATCCCTTGCCTGGCGCATGTGCTGAATTTGGTAGTGCCGAAATTCCTGAAAAACTACCCAGATATATCAGAGCTGCTACAGAAAGTGTGGGCCGTCTGTGCGCACTTTTGGCGTTCTCACCCTGCTGCTGCTCTCCTGTCTGCGCTGCAGCATAACTTAGGCCTTCCCGCTCACCGCCTCATATGCGACGTGCCCACAAGGTGGAAATCCACCTTGCACATGCTGGAGAGATTGGTCGAGCAGCAGCAGGCGATAGTGGAGTATCAGCTGCAGCACGCACGGGTCAGTCGCTCTGCGGAACAGCACCACTTCACCACCAATGAGTGGGTCTCCATGCGAGACCTGTGTGCCATTTTGCACTGTTTCGAGTACTCCACCAACATGGCCAGTGCCAATCACGCCCTTCTCAGCCATACTATCCCGCTTGTATGTCTCCGTGAAAAAACGCTTAGGGCGATGATGGAAGAGGATGTGGCACAGGAGGAAGAGGAGGAGGAAGAAGAAGAGGGGTCATTTCCATGGTTATCAGGCCAGTCATTCACAAGTGGCTTGGAGGGTGGGTTCCTGCACCAGCATAGGCCAGGTACACAACTGTCAAGTCAGGGCACAGTTTTGGAGGAGGATGAGGATGATGATGATGAGGAGGAGGAGGAACCATGTTCACAGCAGGGTGGCACCCAACGCAGCTAGTAGGCATCACTGAAGCGTGGCTGGGGGGGATATAGAGAACACAGCTGATACACCTCCCACAGAGAACAACTTGTCCTTTCTCTGGGCAGCTTGGCACACATGAGCGACTTCATGCTTTAGTGCCCACACAACGACTGCCGAGTAGCCCAGATTCTAACTTGTGCTGATTTCTGGGGGGCCACCCTGCTGTATCCCCATTACAAGGACAACGTGCCGCCCTTAATTCCATCACTGGAGCGTGATCGTAAGATGCGCGACTACCAGCGCTGAGGACATTCAAAAATGACACCGGGGGCTCAATGGAAGCACAAGGCGAAGGCAGAGGAAGAGGTCGCCAACGCAGCTGGGGCACTGCCAGCACCTCAGAAGGCAGGGTTAGCATGGCCAAAATATGGAAAAGCTTTGTCAGCATGCCACAACAAGCAGCAACACCATCTGATATGCAACATCTTAGCAGGAGGCAGCATTTCAGCAACATGGTGGAACAGTACGTGTGCACAGGCCTACACGGACTGACTGATGGGTCTGCCCCATTCAACTTCTGGGTCTCCAAATTGGGCACATGGCCTGAGCTTGCCCTTTATGCCTTGGAGGTGCTGTCCTGCCCTGCAGCCAGTGTATTGTCTGAACGTGTGTTTAGCACGGCAGGGGGCGTTATCACAGACAAGCGCAGCCGCCTGTCCACAGCCAACGTGGACAAGCTCACGTTTATTAAGATGAACCAGGCATGGATCCCACCAGACTTGTCTCTACCTTGTGCAGAATAGACATTTATACCGGCCTCACCCAGTCATTGTTTTACTCAAGTGCACTTATTCTTTGTTTTCTGTTGTTATATGTCCCAATATTTTGGGGGCTACCCCAATTTAAAAAAAAAAAAAACAGTGTTGGCTACCTCCTCCTCCTCCAGCGCCGCTTCCACCTACACCGCCACAGTCACCGCCTCCTCAACCTATGGGTCACTTAGTATAAACTGAAAGAGAATACCCTGCACTCCAACCCTCTCTCAAATGAATAATTCTGTTGATCCTCCTGGCAGCCATGCTTTAGATTTATTTTCTTCCACAGCTAAAATCAAAGATTCCATCTAGTGCTATTTTATGGCTCAGCTGTATTTGTAATTTGTATGTATTTTATGTTATTTTAAATTATTTCCCTATCCACATTTGCTTGCAGGGCACTTGTCCTACTTTTACCCACATTTTAATTCCTTTTGCAGCCCTCTAGCCCTTTCCATTACTTTTTTAGAGTGATTTTAGTGGCCAAAAGTCCGTGTCCCCATTGACTTAAATGGGGTCCGTGTTCTGGGTCAAGTCCGGGGTCAAGTTCGAGCATGGACCCGGACTTTTTCCAAAGTTCGCTCGAATTTCTCGAACCCGAACATCCAGGTGTCCACTCAACTATAATCTTAATATAAAACTTTCTAATGAACAATGTTATGATGCTGCTCTTTGCACTAGGAAATCTGTAAAAGGGGTTTACTTGTTATAACTTTTTTTCAAAATTGCATTTTGGTGGTCCTTGGTCCGCTTGAAGATCTATCCCATTGGTTCCAGCCTGTGCTGGCGTTGTGGACATGCGGAAGGGGATCATCTTCACATTTGGTGGGGATGTAATTCTCTTAAACCACTTAAAGATAGAATTTCCTAAATCTTTGGGCTATCTTTTACAGTAATTATCTCTTAACCCCACAGGCTTTTTTGCTCCATGTGGACTTTAAGCTCCCTAAAACAGCTAATCAGTCTCTTGTTTTACTGGCTTGGAAGCTATTAATGGCAAGAATTTGGAGGAGAAAGGAAATCCCGTCTTGGGATGAAATTAGAAACCAGATCAATTTCCAACTGGAAGCTGAAAGCCTCACTTATGATGCTGGCAGAATGCCCCCAAGATTCAGAGATGTATGGTCCCCCTGGGACACTGCCCAGGCATTAGGCCTCGGAGACCTTGATTTTTTGGAGACAGCGACGAACCGGCGCGCTCGGTTACCTAGATGAAATGTATCTGCTTACTTTTCTATCCCAGTCCGATAGTGTGCTGTCCCGTTGGAGTTAATTTGTATGTTTATAGGGAAGTTATGGGGCTTACTACCGATTAGCCCCCTTCAGGTAACTCAGCCCATCTTATGTGTGTTTGGTCCCTTCCGGGTGTGCTAACCTGTATTTTTGTGATTTTGTGTGACGTTGTAAAAATCTTATATAATATACACTGTTATGTCTGTTTATTTAATGTGATTTATTTTGTATAAATAAAGAGATATTAAAGATGATTATTATATCCTTATATGTAAAGAAAAAAAAAACAACACTTAACATTAGTTTAATACAATATAATAGAAAATAAGTGGAATAGTGAAGTGTAAAAGTTAAAAGAAGGAATAAACCTTTACATTTTGTGTGTAAATTAGTTATTTCTGTGAGCACTCTCCTTTCAGCAAACAACCATCAGAGGAAAGTTCATAAAAAAACTTTTTTTGGGGTTTGCTTTCTTAGTTTTGCAATACTTACCATGTAAACATACATTTGCAGGCTTTCTTGTGGGAATCTATGCCCACAATAAAAAAAAATTGGATGCCCTCCACATTATCAGCATTGAAGAATGAAAATAAAAAATGGTGGATATATAGAACCATATCAGAGGAGGAGGGGGTTTGTCCAAATTTAGTTGTGCCCAGTGCAGCACGAATCCCAAATACAGCATTTGCGTAGGAGTATAGATATTGCACTCAGGTTCCCAAAACTTCTCATTCTGTCTGAAGCCTTTCCAGTGTACCAAATACTTAAGGTGACTCTAAGTTGTCAAGAAACCAGGATATCTTTAACCTCATACTCCTCAACATCATCAACAAGGACAGGAGCAGTATTACATCTTCCAGGAAATATATTTGGAACTTAAGGATTCAGGTGATACATGTGAAGAATTGGGCAGCTGGGTTAGGGCATTGGCATGAGTAGTAAATTGCTATTGAGCCCTAAAGAGATTTGTATCAGGATAATTGTAAGTCAGCCAATACGGGCTGTGACATCAAAAAAAGTCACCTGATATAACCTCACTGCTGCCAAGAGAGGTGGTGGTATCAAATACAATAGATGTAACCAGTTCTGGGATTCAAAAAAATTAGTAACCAGTTCCAACTTTCAAGCATGGTGTAATATGTTTTTCTCTAATGTCAAACAAAATAAAATAAAAATTACTTGCTTTTTGCTATACAGCAAATCGTTTTCTACAATTTATAAACATGCGGGTTATTTAAAGTGAATTTCAAATTTAAGACCAATGTAGACAAGCTGGAATAATTCTCTAAGCAAGCTATGCTGTCAGTTTGGATACTCTGGTCTTAAATTTCAAATTCCAGTTCACTAAAGAGACACACATACATACACAGTCACACTTACACACAGGCTCACACTTAGACACACACACACACACTCCCACATTTACACACACAGACTCACATGTACACACACACACAGTCAGACTTACAGAGAGAGAGAGAGAGACTCCCACTTACAAACACACAGGCTCACATTTACACACACACAGTCACACTCGCACACCCTCACACACAGATTTTTTTTTTTACATTTTTTTACCGGTCTGCGGGCTTCATGCTGTCCCATGGTCCTGTTTATCTGCCCTCTGACCTTAGCGCATGATGTCACACTCAGGGTCGAGAAGATAGGGATTATGCAGCGCTGTGGAAACTTAGTTTCCTGACACTGTTACAGGTGCGGAGGGGGAGGCGGGCTGCATTAGAGGGGTGCCATTGGCACCAATACCCAGGGTCTAAAACAGTTTATTAGATCCTGGGCCCCCAGCCAGTAGGACCCCTATAACATGTGGCATCCGGGGCGGACCCCCCCCTAGTCCACCACTGGTCTACGCAGGGCAATCAGAAATTTCAGGGCCCTTTACTGAAAAAAATTCTGCCCCTCTGGATAGTTTATCCTTAGTATGCCACTGATAATTAGCTGCTTAATATGCCACTGATAATTAGATGATTAATATGCCCCTGATAATTAGATGATTAATATGCCCCTGATAATTAGATAATTAATATGCCCCTGATAATTAGCTCCTTAATATGCCCATGATAATGTGCCCCTGAGAATTAGATGCTTAATATTCCCCTGATAATTAGATGATTAATATGCCGCTGATAATGTGCTGCTTAATATGCTCCTGATAATGTGCTGATTAATATGCCCCTGACAATGTGCTGCTTAATATGTGTCACGGTTATTCTGGGTTTGTGGCTGTTTCCTCTTCAGCCTCTAGTGGCCGCTATTATTGGATGCCCATTCTCCTCCTGTTGTCAGCTGCCTCGTTATCCTCAGCCCTTCCCTATTTAAACCTACAGCTTATGGCAATCAGTGTCTTTGCATTGCTTTGGTTGCTGCCTGTGATAGTGCCTTTTGCTTGCATTCCTGAATTAATTTGTTGATATTTTGTTGCCAAATCCTGCTAAGTTCTGACCATGTCTGTTTGCGGCCTGTCCTGACCTGTTTGCCTGTCTTCACTACGTTTTGTTTGCTGCCAGCCTCGATCCTTGCCTGTTTGACTATTCTCCTGCCTGATGCCTTGTTACCTTCACCTTGATCCTTCACCTCTGGTCCTGTCTCCTATTGGTTTGGTTACACTTCGGTATCCCTGTATTCACAGAGTGCAAAAGTCCTGGGGGAAAGAAGCCTGCGGCTCAACCATAGGGTAGATTTCCTTCACGCAGAATAGTTCTGTTCTTTTACCTGTGTCCGTTGCAATAACATTTACCTATTTCTACAAAGAGGTTCCAACTTTGTACCAGTTCATAGTTATGCATCGTGGGATGCAGACAGACCCCACATCCTGCCCTGCAACGAGGCTCCTACCTGGTCTGTTTTCCAAGGTTATAACAATATGCCCCTGATAATTTGCTAGCTAATATGCCACTGATAATTTGCTTGTTAATATGTCAAATCCCCCTGTAACGGACCGTCTACCGGACGAAGTAGACCCTCTGTCCGTTGTGGTAAATCACCTCCTTAGCTCCAATTATAGCTCAGCATTCACCCAGCAAGTCTTTCCTGGACCCTTGCACTTTGTACCCAAATAGACAGGGCATCTAGCAGTTAGGTACAGCAAGAAGAACAACTCCTTTATTTGTGTAACAACACAGACTTATAAAAAGACATACACATGACATCACAGACATTAGTATACAATGGGGGGGGATGGAACTAAACATAGTTCTCCAACTAACTGGGGCTAGGAAAACATTAGACATTCAGACTGCAAACCAAATAGGAATTAACATAGAGTGAGTAGACCTAATTACAATACACACAGTAATGTACACAACATAATCAGTTTACCAGTTAATACAGTTAATACAGAACAATGGATGTTGGAGTAAACTATTGGAGTCATTGTCACATTATAAACCTTCAGAGTGGTCTACTCACAGAATTAAACGTTACACATAAACCAATACACTAACAGAATATAACTAACTAGCACTAGTAACTTCCTGCATGCACGATGCAGATTTTTCATCCCAAAGGGCATCACACAAAACTCATACAACCCAAAGGGAGTGATAAATGCGGGCCACTCTTGGGCTTCAGGAGACAGGTACCTGCCAGTATCCTCTGCTTAAATCCATAATCATCAGATACTGGGCATCTGCTAGGTGATCCAGCAAGTCATCTATCCTAGGCATAGGATAGGCATCAAATGGGGTAGCTGCATTCAATTTACGGTAGTCCACACAGAACCTAGTGGACTTGTCTTTCTTGGGTACCAGAACCACAGGTGCAGCCAAAGGACTTTTAGATTTTATAATTACTAGACATGTGCAAAACTAACATTTTCGTTTCGTTTTCGTCCATTTGGACGAAACTGTTATTTATTTCATTTAAAACGAATTTCGTTCATTACTGCATTCGTTTCAGACGAAATTTGTTCATTATTTTCGTGTAATTCTATGTATTTGTTCATTATTTTTACATGTAATTCTATGTATTCTATAAACCAAAAGTCTATAAACCGAACGACCTTCGGTTTATAGACTTTCGGCTTATAGAAAACGTATAGTAGTAGTGCCTTTCTATGAACCCATTCATAAGAATTATGAATGAGTTCATAGAAAGGCAATACTACTATACGTTTTCTATAAGCCGAAAGTCTATAAACCGAACGTTCGGTTTATAGACTTTCGGCTTATGGAATACATGTAATCCTATTGCTATTCTATAAATCGAACATTCGGTTTATAGAATAGCAATAGGAATATATGTATTCCATAAGCCAAAAGTCTATAAACCGAACGTTCGGTTTATAGATTTTCGGCATTTGTAATGAATGTAATAGTACTATTGCCTTTCACTACACAGAGACAGAGTCTCCATTCATTTTATGAAACTGGAGACATTGATTGAAATGTAGGGGGTACTAGGTGTTTTATTGATTTTGTTTTAATCCCATACATATGTTCTCCCTATGTACTGCTTCTATCATCCAAATTGGAGCATAGGGTCTAGGACTCTGCCACTTCAGCACAGATACTTCATCGCGGGGGTATAAAAGCGTTAATGTTCATACCCACCTCTTCATCGACCGTCTTCCAGCGCCGCCTCTTTCATCGCAGAAGTTTATTATGTTTTTTAATGTTTATATTAATTTTTTAATGTTTATTAATGTTTATATTCATTTTTTTAATGTTTATATTCATTTTTTTAATGTTTATATTAATTTTTTTAATGTTTATTAATTTATTAAATGTTTATTAATGTTTATATTAATTTTTTAAATGTTTATAAAGTTTTTAGATGTTTATTAATGTTTTAAAATGTTTATTAATATGTTTATCAATGTTTTGTCTTGAATACATTTTTATTAATGTTTATTACTGTTTGGTTCATGTTTATTAATGTTTTTACATGTTCATTCATATTTTGATAAATTATTTAATAAAACAATGCTTGCCCGCATGGTCAATGAGAGGGTTAACTAGACTTAACTCTCTCATTGACCATGCGGGCAAGCAACGCTGGCATGGACCATGCTGCCTACGCTGGCAGCATGGTCAATGAGAGGGTTAACCAGACTTAACCCTCTCATTGACCATGCGGCCAAGCAACGCTGGCAGCATGGTCAATGAGAGGGTTAAGTCTGGTTAACCTTCTCACTGACCATGCTGTCAGCGTTGCTTGCCCGCATGGTCAATGAGAGGGTTAAGTCTGGTTAACCCTCTCATTGACCATGCTGCCAAGCAACGCTAGCATGGACCATGCTGCCTACGCTGGCAGCATGGTCAATGAGAGGGTTAACCAGACTTAACCCTCTCATTGACCATGCGGGCAAGCAACACTGGCAGCATGGTCAATAAGAGGGTTAAGTCTGGTTAACCCTCTCATTGACCATGCTGCCAGCGTTGCTTGGCAGCATAGGGTAACCAGAGTTAACCCACTCATTGACTATTCTGACAGCAACGCTGGCAGCATGGTTAATGAGTGGGTTAACCAGACTTAACCCCCTCATTGACCATGCTGCCAAGCAACGCAGGCAGCATGAAGGATGAGAGGGTTAAAAGTACATAATAATAAATTAACCCCTTTAAATGTTACCCCTAACCCAAACAAAACACCAATAGTAACATTAACCGCTAATAATACCTTGAGCTATCCTGCAATGAATTGTCCCACGAACAAAGGTCCAGCGAGAGGGGAACCGGCCCATCCCCATAAATTATTACCAATATGTAAATTATGTGCTTTATTTTTTACATTAATCTATGGAACACATTTATTTACCAAGTTTGGAAAAACATCAATTGAAAAACTAGACATACAAGTAAAACATGTACATTAACAATCAGAAATCGTTTTTTCAATATAAAATGTAAATTATAAACAAATTATTAAAATTTAAAAATATTTAACAGTTATAAATGTACACAAGTACAACATTTATCTAACCAATTTGATAATTTTGAGCTATACCTCGCAAATATTCTATTGGTGTCCTATTGCCATATTGCCGGTCATCTGCTTTGCGATATTTCAGCAACTTCAATGGTGGATTGTGTCCTGAAAGGAGCTGGTCATAATAGAGGTCTCTGCCCTTTTGCACCTTTCTGAGGCCATCAATGAATTTCCAAATGGTTGGATGACACATTCCCAATTCAGCTCGGAGTCGACGATGTGCAGCTTCAGAATGATTGTTCGTACGATCTTCGACACTTACTGTTCTGTCAAACAGATTCCACATACATGGTGGAAACAAAGGAGATCATTTCCTCTCCTTTGTGGGCGACCTATGTAATTGTCCTCAAACCAATTTAGCAGAGGATGAAGGTCTCCAGGAAGATGTTCTGTCACAGCATCAGCATAATCACCCAAGTCTTGGACAGGCACAAATGCCAAGGCAACAACCATTTTGGCCATAATTGCATACTCAAGATTAGTATCCGTTTCATGAATGGCACCTATCAATGCCAAGTGCTTTCGCATATTCTGTACCAAGTGGAAGAAGCACCCTTTTAAAGCGACTTCTGGGAAGCATTCCTTTATGGCCTTAAACATGCCAATTTCATAATCACAATTTATTGACCCTGGGTGTCCATTTGGCATCAAAGTTTTAATATAATCAAACAACCGTTTGTATGTGGCATACTGTTTATCCGGCAGATGGGCGTATAGCACGCCCCCATACTTCTTTGCCAGTACCACATATACCTGAGAAAACAGTTTTGGGAAATGTACCATCCACGTACCAGATGTCAGACGTTTGCAGAATGTCCAGCCAGCTTTGTCTCCCAAATAGAAGAATACTCCTGGAACTTTCTCCAATATCCCCAAGCAAGAATGATTCTTCCACGCCTGGTGTTGGTGAGTAGGTTTTAAAAGCATCAGGCAGTACAAGATTTTCAACACAAACGGGGTCTGGAAGTGCAGCCTGTAAATCATTTCTTCTGCGTCAAATTATTTTTCTTAAAGCAGCAGGTTGTGGAATGATAGCATGCACGGTGGAGCTCACACTGGATACACATGAATTAATCACTTCTGCAGTTCCCTCCATCGTTTCTTCAGCTCGCCGCTTAATCCCTGTCACAAATTTTGAAACTTCGAAAGTGTGAATGTTCATTTATCTTTTTAATGACATCTCCATTTTTCGTGTGAATTCGGGCTTTGCATCGTCCCATCTGATCACAATGCCAAAATTTAACACAACTATCTACTGCGCTGTGTCTGTCGAATACGTAAATGTATCCATCCGAAGCAAATTTTTCCTTTCCTCTTCTGCTTAGAATTTCGACAGCCATTACGGTAGAATTTGTTGACATGCCTATGTAGAAGGAAATACATTTGTAGGACAATTGTTATAATTTTTTAAATGGTTTTATATTAGACATGTGCAAAACTAAAATTTTCGTTTCGTTTTCGTCCATTCGGACGAAAATGTTATTTATTTCGTCTAAAACGAATTTCGTTCATTAGTGCATTCGTTTCAGACGAAATTCGTTCATTATTTTCGTTTCGTTAATTTTTTTCGTTCGTTTTATAGAATACAATGTAATACTATTGGCTTTCTATAAACCGAACGAGAGCCCCATTCATAAGAAATTCTTATGAATGGGGCTCTCGTTCGGTTCATAGAAAGGCAATAGTATTACTTGTATTCTATAAGCCGAAAGTCTATAAACCGAACGACTTTCGGTTTATAGACTTTCGGCTTATGGAATACATGTAATCCTATTGCTATTCTATAAACCGAACGACTTTCGGTTTATAGAATAGCCAAAACGTTCGGTTTATAGGCTGTGGGCATTTTACTACACGGAGACAAAGTCTCCATTCATAATTTTATGAATGGAGACTCTGTCTCCGTGTAGTAAAATGCCGACATGCCGGCTTTTAACTATACGGAGACAAAGTCTCCATTTATAATTTTATGAATGGAGACTCTGTCTCCGTATAGTTAAATGCCGGTGTTCTGACAAATTTCTGGAGCAAATTCTCCTGCGCAATCGCAGGAGAATTTGCTCACTGCGCATGCGCATAAAGTTACAGCTGATAACTCAGCTGTAACTTTGTGACCACCGCGCATGCGCCAGCTGCGCAACCCACCTCCCGCCCCCTCACACCCCCTGCACACCCCTTCTTACCAGATCATCGACCACAGCGATACACAGCGCATGCGCACGCCTATCCAGCCGTTTGGGAATGTGCGCGTCCGTTGTTGTGTTCTTAAGGTGGTAAGTAACATGGGGCGTCGGGACATAAGGGGGCAAGCATCCTGGTGAGGGCTGCCTCATCTTGATGGGATTTGTGATCCTCCTGCTGCATCAATAATACAGCAGGAGGATCACAAATCCCATCAAGATGAGGCAGCCCTCACCAGGATGCTTGCCCCCTTATGTCCCGACGCCCCGTGTTACTTACCACCTTAAGAACACAACAACGGACGCGCGCATTCCCAAACGGCTGGATAGGCGTGCGCATGCGCTGTGTATCGCTGTGGTCGATGATCTGGTAAGAAGGGGTGTGCGGCGGGTGTGAGGGGGCGGGAGGTGGGTTGCGCAGCTGTCTCATGCACGGTGGTCACAAAGTTACAGCTGAGTTATCAGCTGTAACTTTATGCGCATGCGCAGTGAGCAAATTCTCCTGCGATTGCGCAGGAGAATTTGCTCCAGAAATTTGTCAGAACACCGGCTTTTAACTATACGGAGACAAAGTCTCCATTTATAATTTTATGAATGGAGACTCTGTCTCCGTATAGTTAAATGCCCACAGCCTATAAACCGAACGTTCGGTTTATAGGCTGTCGGCTTTTAACTATACGTTTGTCTCCATTCATAAATTTATGAATGGAGACTCTGTCTCCGTATAGTTAAATGCTATTGTATTCTATAAACCGACTCTATTTCGGCTTATAGAATGCAATAGTACTACGAATGGACGAATGAACGAATGATTTTCCTTTATTAACTATTCGTTCATTCGATTTAGTTAGCTTAGCATTTTCGTTCTTCGTTTTTCGGGCGAATGGACGAAAATGCAATTTTCGGACGAAAATGCATTCGTCCGAAAACGAATGCACATGTCTAGTATATATTCACATGTAAATTGCTTTTTTAATAAAAAATTATGATATAAATAAAATCTTGTTTTTATTTCCTTTTATGTGACAAAGCTGCCTCTCTCTTTCCCTTGCCCCCAGATTTGTCGCTCTCCCCCCCTTAGTGTTGTCTCTCTCTCACCCTCCCTTTGGCTCCCCCCTCGCTCCCCTTGTGTCTGTCTCTTCCCCCCTTCCCTCCCCTTGTTTCTCTCTGCCCCCCCCCCCTTGTTATTCTGTCCCCCCCTCACCTGTTTCTTGCTCCCTGGTGGCCAGTGGGGGCAGCCGGGGGATGTATGCACTATACATAATAGACGGAAGTGTCGGGCAGCATGGAGGTTGTCTGCACGATTCGTGCAGACATCCCCCAGCTGCCCGATTCTCCCTGGTGGCTAGCGAGGCAGCGGTGGATGTCTGCGCGATGAGCGAGACCTCCCCTGCTGCCGCCCGGAACGACAGCCAGGACTTTTATGAGGAAGCCGGAAGTACCCAGCTTCATCATAGAAGTCCCGGCGGTCATGCCGGGCGGCAGCAGGAGAGGTCTCGCTCATCGCGCAGACATCCTCCGCTCCCTCGCTAGCCACCAGGGAGAATCGGGCAGCTGGGGGATGTCTGCACGAATCGTGCAGACAACCTCCATGCTGCCCGACACTTCCGTCTATTATGTATAGTGCATACATCCCCCGGCTGCCCCCACTAGCCACCAGGGAGCAAGAAACAGGTGAGGGGGGGACAGAATAACAAGGGGGGGGGGGGCAGAGAGAAACAAGGGGAGGGAAGGGGGGAAGAGACAGACACAAGGGGGCGAGGGGGGAGCCAAAGGGAGGGTGAGAGAGAGACAACACTAAGGGGGGGAGAGCGACAAATCTGGGGGCAAGGGAAAGAGAGAGGCAGCATTGTCACATAAAAGGAAATAAAAACAAGATTTTTTTATATCATAATTTTTTATTTAAAAAGCAATTTACATGTGAATATATACTAGACATGTGCATTCGTTTTCGGACGAATGCATTTTCGTCCGAAAATTGCATTTTCGTCCATTCGCCCGAAAAACGAAGAACGAAAATGCTAAGCTAACTAAAGCCGGATGAACGAATGGTTAATAAAGGAAAATCATTCGTTCATTCGTCCATTCGTAGTACTATTGCATTCTATAAGCCGAAATAGAGTCGGTTTATAGAATACAATAGCATTTAACTATACGGAGACAGAGTCTCCATTCATAAAATTATGAATGGAGACTTTGTCTCCGTATAGTTAAATGCCCACAGCCTATAAACCGAACGTTCGGTTTATAGGCTGTGGGCATTTAACTATACGGAGACAGAGTCTCCATTCATAAAATTATAAATGGAGACTTTGTCTCCGTATAGTTAAAAGCCGGCATTTAACTATACAGAGACAGAGTCTCCATTCATAAAATTATGAATGGAGACTTTGTCTCCGTGTAGTAAAATGCCCACAGCCTATAAACCGAACGTTCGGTTTATAGGCTGTCGGCTTATGGAATACATGTATTCCTATTGCTATTCTATAAACCGAACTTTCGGTTTATAGAATAGCCATAGGATTACATGTATTACATAAGCCGAAAGTCTATAAACCGATCGTTCGGTTTATAGACTTTCGGCATTTTACTACACGGAGACAAAGTCTCCATTCATAATTTTATGAATGGAGACTCTGTCTCTGTATAGTTAAATGCCGACAGCCTATAAACCGAACGACTTTCGGTTTATAGACTTTCGGCTTATGTACTACATGTAATCCTATGGCTATTCTATAAACCGAAAGTCGTTCGGTTTATAGTTTAGCAATAGCATTACATGTATTCTATAAACCGAACGTCGTTCGTTTTAAAGACTTTCGGCTTATAGAATACTATTGGCTTTCTATAAACCGAACTAGAGTCGAGTCCCCATTCATAAGAAATTCTTATGAATGAGGAGGGACTCTAGTTAGGTTTATAGAATGCCAATAGTATTCTATAAGCCGAAAGTCTTTAAAACGAACGACGTTCGGTTTATAGAATGCATGTAATGCTATTGCTGTTCTATAAGCCGAATGTCTTTCGGCTTATAGAACAGCAATAGCATTACATGTATTCTATAAACCGAACGTCGTTTGTTTTAAAGACTTTCGGCTTATAGAATACATGCTGCTATTGGCTTTCTATAAACCGAAAGAGTCCCCATTCATACGAATAGGTCAATTGACCTATTCGTATGAATGGGAACTCAATTTCGGTTTATAGGAAGCTAATAGCATTACATGCATTCCATAAACCGAAAGTCATTCATGTCGGTTTATGGAATGTAGTACAATGCTATTGGTATTGTAAACCGACTCTATTTCGGTTTAGAATGCCAATAGCACGAATGGACGAATGGACGAATGAACGAATGATTTTCGTTTATTAACCATTCGTTCATTCGGATTTTGTTAGTTAAAATTTTCGTTATTCGTTTTTCGGACGAATGGACGAAAATGCTATTTTCGTCCGAAAATGCATTCGTCCGAAAACGAATGCACATGTCTATTTTATATTGTACAAAGGTTGTCTATTACAGTCATTACTATATGCAAACTGAGTTGATCTAGGGCAGTGATGGCGAACCTATGGCACGCCGGGCCCTTTCTGTGGGCACGCGGCCATAGTTTGCCGGGAGGTGGGAGACGGGTTGGCATTGATGCAGATTAGGCACCTGCCTGCTCAAAATGGCAGGCGCCTACTCTGCTTCCGATTCGGAGTACATGGAGGCAGCCGGCAAGGGGAGGGATCTGACAAGCAGATCGATCCTCCCGCGAGAAGGCTGTGGGGAGTGTTGCCCCGCGTTCCCATGGCAACGCTCCACACAGCATTGCGCGGGAGGACATCAGAGCTGAGGCATACAGCTACATACCACCACCGACTTTTTCCCCCCCTCCTTCACCAAAGGTAAGAAGAAGGGAGGGGGGGATAAATAAAAATAAATAAAAAAATATGTGTATGTACTCAGCAGAATGAGTGTGTATGCAGGGCCGTCTTTAACGCGGGGCAAACAGGGCAGCTGCCCTGGGCCCAGTTACTCCTGGGGGGCCCAAGGCAGCTGTCCCGTGTGCCCCCAGCCCCTGCTTGCTATGTTCACAGCGCATTGCGCTTGTGAACGTTTTTTCCGGCAAGCCGCATCCGCTGGATGCGACATCCAAAAAAAAAAAGAAGAAAAAAAACTGACGTCGGATGTGACATCACGTCAAATCCCACGGAGGAGACATCCGGCTGGGGACACGGAGCAGAAACAAGTAAGTACTGGGCGGGGGGGTATCTGAATGTCACAAAATTACAGGCATCTGACTGGCACAATATTCCTGGGCTCTGAATGGCACAATATTCCTGGTATCTGACTGGCACAATATTCCTGTGCTCTGAATGGCACAATATAACTGGGCTCTGACTGGCACAATATTACTGACATCTGACTGGCACAATATTCCTAGTATCTGACTGGCACAATATTACTGGCATCTGACTGGCACAATATTACTGGGCTCTGAACGGCCCAATATTACTGGGCTCTGAATGGCACAATATTACTGGCATCTGAATGGCACAACAATTATGGCATTTTAATGGTACAATAATACTGGTATCTTAATGGGCAAATTGGCTGGGGCATCTTAATAGTACAATATTACTGGTATCTGAATGGCACAATAATATTGTCATTTTAATGGGAAAATGTCTGTGGCATATTAATGGCATAATAATACTGAATATTAATGGCAAAATAATACTGGCATATTGATTTGCACATTGACTGTGGCATATTTAATGGACAAACGGTGTCATATTTTAACAGGCAAACTGTTGCATATGCAATGACAAAGTGACTGTGGCATGTTCTCTGGGGAAAAATAACATGTACTATGGGGGAAAGTGACAGTGTGGCTTTTTTCTGCATGGGCAGTTCAGTGGAACAAAGTGAAACTGTGGTATGTTCTGTGGGGCAAATTTACACTGTAGCATGCGAAATTGTGTGGGTTCAATATGAGTGCAAGCCATGTGCTGTTGGTGCAATATAGGTGCATGACAAGTGCTGTGGGTGCAATATAGGTGCAAGACAAGTGCTGTAGGTGCAATATAGGTGCATGACAAGTGCTGTGGCTACTCTGTGGGGCTGTGTTAAGTATTTTAGGTGTAATAAAAACAAGAAATGCAACTCTTATATAACATTTTTACTACATATGAAAATAGTTGAATATAATATTAAGAAGTCCATATAAGTATTAATGCAACTAGTGAGAGAGATTGAGATGTGTATAGATATTTATAAATATATATGAACATATGTAAGTGCTCTCTAATATCTGTGTATATCTTTGTCATTTAGGTAATGAGTAGTTGTAGTGCAGTGTTGCATAATAAGATGGTAAACATATTGCAGCCATATATACACATTTTGTATCCAAATATACAGTTTATACACTGCAATTATACACGTAATATACACATTTTATTGAATGCAATAAAAATACTCACTGCAAGAAAAATCCAATTGTGTGTGTGCTTATTTTTATGTTGTTTTTTTTTGTGTGTGTGTGGGGGGGAGGTAACATTGCGATGGATGGAGTGATTGCATGCAGTGGAGGGGGCAGGGTCCAGGGGGCCCAAGAAAATGCTTGCCCAGGCTCCAATCACTATTAAAGACGGCCCTGTGTGTATGTACTCAGCAGACTGTGTGTGTATTCAGCAGACTGTGTGTATGTACTCAGCAGACTGTGTGTATGTACTCTGCAGACTGTGTGTATGTACTCTGCAGAATGTGTGTATGTACTCTGCAGACTGTGTATATGTACTCAGCAGACTGTGTGTGTATGTACTCAGCAGACTGTGTGTGTATGTACTCAGCAAAGTGCATTCAATGAACCGTAGCATGGGGATGAGAGGGTCAACTGGAGTTAACCCTCTGCATCGCCATGGTGCCTGCATTCAATGAACCGTAGCATGGGGATGAGAGCAATGCTATGGTTAATTTAATGCAGGCAGCATGGCGATGAGAGGGTTAACTCCAGTTAACCCTCTCATGGCATCACCATGCTATGGTTAATTTAATGCAGGCAGCATGGCGATGAGAGGGTTAACTCCAGTTAACCCTCTCATGGCATCACCATGCTATGGTTAATTTAATGCAGACAGCATGACGATGAGAGGGTTAACTGGAGTCATTTAATGCTATTAGTTAACTATTAAAAGTCTAAAATAAATATATCTTACCTTTTGTGCAGCAGCCGTTGACGATGTCCAGGTAGCATTGCATTGTCCACTTCCGAATTTTGGCGCTTTAAATTACTCGCGACGGAAATCTTGCGACGGAACTCTCGCGACTGAACTCTCGCGTTAGATGTCCTGCGATGAAACGGCCGCGACGTAATGCCGGATTGGAAACTGCTGCGAGGTAAGTGCGACGTTGGACAGTCCCATCCCCTGGAGCATATATAC
This sequence comes from Pelodytes ibericus, assembly GCA_036172795.1. Taxonomy (NCBI): domain Eukaryota; kingdom Metazoa; phylum Chordata; class Amphibia; order Anura; family Pelodytidae; genus Pelodytes; species Pelodytes ibericus. Next base: position 35,174,626 of record CM069866.1, on the reverse strand, counting down.
CACGTTTTTCGTATCACATGTGATAGTTGTTTTGATTTTTAAATTCTTCCCCTGTAAGTGTATTTCTGAATGTTTCTATTTATCTAGGATTAAAAGTACAGCTGCTACAATAGAAACATCGAAACATAGAATGTGTCAGCAGATAAGAACCATTCGGTCCATCTAGTCTGCCCATTTTTTTTTTGAGTACTTTTTTTTTTTAGTCCCCCGTTCCTGGTCTTATAGCTAGGATAGCCTTGTGTCTATCCCACGCATGCTTAAAATCATTGACTGTGTTTACCTCTACCACTTCTGCTGGAAGGCTATTCCATATATCCACCACCCTCTCAGTAAAGTAATACTTCCTGATATTACTTTTAAATCGTTGACCCTCTAATTTAAGACTATGTCCTCTAGTTGTGGTAGTTTTTCTTCTTTTAAATATACTCTGTTCCTTTACTGTGTTGACTCCCTTTATGTAAAAACAATGGAAGCACCTAAAAAATCCCCCATTTCTTGGTTCTTTCCTGTTAATTTCTTTCAGCATACTAGGAGCTAGAATGCGTTTCAAATTACATGCTCTTTTATACATTACTTGAGGTTTATGAGGAATAATATCTTTTAGGATTGAAACTTGTAAGAGTGTCGGCCAGTGTTTTTCAAGGATTTTTTAAATTTGAAATGCTTGGAGTTGTACTGCGTAAGAAATGTCAATTCCATTTTTTTATGTTTATTTCTGATCTTCTTATCCATAACTGAATTATCTCTATCTATTTTCTCTACCTCACGTTCAATCACATCTAATTGGGCCCTATTATAGTTTTTTTCTATTAATTTATTTTTGATTTTTGAGGATTGATTTCTAAAATCTATCTGTACAGTTCTTTTTCATTCTTAAAAACTCTCCTCTTGGTACATTTTTTAACCATCTCGGGAGATGACAGCTGGCTTGATCGATAAAACTGTTCCCATCTGTTGGTTTGAAGTAGGTTTTCATTTTTATATGGTTTGCTTCATGAGACAGGGTGAGATCTAAAAAATGTATTGTCTGTTGATCTTTTACTACAGAAAACAGTAGATTATATCTGTTGTTGTTAATAAATTCTGTGAATTGTTCTCGCCTGCCATAGCCCTCATACCAGATAACCAAGACATCATCGATATATCTCCGCCATAGGACCAAATCCGTGCAAGTTTGATTTTTATTCCAAATATAATTTTCTTCCCAATGCTTCATATATAAATTGGCGTAACTGGGCGCGAATTTAGTGCCCATGGCGGTTCCTTTCTATTGTAAATAAAATTCTCTATGGAACATAAAATAATTATGATGGAGAATAAAATGTATGGCATCTAATAAAAAGTGACCTAATAAAGGATTAATATTCCTATCATTATATAAAATTTTACTGATGGCCTGAATGCCTAGTTCGGTGTCTATAACCGTATAGAGAAAAGGGACGTCATAGGTGGCCCAAATGTAAGAGTCTTTCTACTCCACATTTTCCACCTCTTGTAACACTGCTTTTGTGTCCTGGCACAGACAAGCATTCTTCCACCCTCTGCCCTCCCTCCCTGGCACCCATACTCCCAAAAGTTTCACATAGTACCTCAGGTGGAGCAGGGCTCTCTCCTAGCCCATCCGGTTCACAGGTGTTTTCTTCTGGGGTAACCTGCCCAAAGAATTCCCCAGCAAAACATTCACAGGGATATCCTCTGATACGCCCACCTCCCGCAAACCTTTCCCTGCATCCCAATCAAGGTACACCCGTGCCATAGGCACTGCAGGGCACACCTCGCCAATTCCTTTAATTGCCATAGTTTTCACTGGGAAAATATATTCCGAATTCACCACTTCCAGTCGCACCAAGGTGAATGCTGCTCCAATATCCCAAAAACCATTGGTCACCCGCTCTCTCACAGTAACACTTTGCAGGTTATCTCCCCTCTCCTCCTCTACTCCAGACACACGAAGGACTGCTGTGTGTCTGTCAGCTGCCACTGGAATCTTTCTTTTGTGGGACAAATGGCACTCAGATGCCCAATTTTATTGCACTGATAACATCGGCGGGTATCCCCCAGACCCGATGTGGCCACTGCTGGTTTTGCTCCAAGTGCTACAGGCACAAATCTCCCTGCTGGCTTTGGAGTATTAGGTTGGTAAACTGCTCCCTTCCAGGCACTTGCTCCAGCTTGTACAGATCCACTCTTCACTGCTGGTGCCCTGTTGTTGGCAAAGTCATCTGCCATTTCTACTGCTTCGGCCCCTGTTTTGGGCTAACGATCTAGAATCCACTCTCTGGCCTTAGAGCTCCTTGTTTGCAGGAACTGATCCAGGACCATTAAGTCCTCTAGGGCCTCATAGGTAGAGACTTTTAAGCTTGTAGTCCATTGCCTGAAAGCAGTCCTCAGCTGCCCTGCATGCTCAGTGCAGCTTTCAGAGGTGCTTTGCTGTAAGGTGTGACATTTCATCCTGTAAGCCTCTGGGGTCAGATTAAAACTTTTTAATAAGGCAGATTTTATGGCATCATAGTCCTGATCACTTTGACAAGGGAGGGAAGCAAATTTTGCAAGCAAAGTTTGTGATCATTTTGTTCAGGTATATCCCTGCATACAGATGCAGTATCTCCTCTTTGCCTGAGCATTTTCCGCTCATGCCTGTTGCTTGGACTCTTGTTCGGCAGCTTGTGCCTTTGCCTCTCTTTTTGCTACTTGCGCTGCTGCCTCTCTCTTTCGGCAGCCTTTCTTTTCCTTTCCGCCTCTGAATTTCGGCACTCTAGAATCAATTGCAGCTTGATATTGGGATCTACATCCCCAAGGAATCTTAAGGCAGTCAGAAAGTAGGAGTCCAGTGACTCATGGGTGCTTCTCTCCCCTGAAAATAATAGTCCTTGGGTTGCAAGTTTCATCTGTAGGTCTTTGGGTCATGCCGCCCAGCTCTGCTGTACGGGCATCATACTCCACAAGAGCTGCGATTAAGCTGTCTTTAGCTGATCTCTCGCTCTTGGCAAATAAGCTCCCATGCCTTCTTAGACTGCTTTTGGCATGCTTCAATCCTCAACAGGTATGATAGAGAAAGAAACAAAAAGGGGGGCTGTTTTATGTTTTGTACAATATGTCTCTTAACAAGCACTGAGTTCTGTCTTTGGTAATTACACAAATAATATTCAAGTCCTTTAGTGTAAAGATGTCGTCACGGCACAATGTCAGGAGCACTAAAATCTCTAATAAAAAAAAATATATAACCCACCACTCTGCCCCGAGTTTGTCACGGACAGGGCTATCGCTCGAGCCATGACGTGGGAGTATGGGTGTGAAAGGAACTAAATGTTACTTTCCCCACAGGGCAAAAAGCAACCACCATGACCCCCCAACGCTGACCACCAAAATTCACTGTTAAAAGAACAAAAAGCTGCCACCACTAAGACTTATGGGAGTCTTTATTTAGCCCAAAAACACAGTAAAATTGCAGTATACACACAAACTCTCACTGGCCAAATATCTATCAAATTAACCCCATAGTAACGTGATATAAAAAGGCTACCTTTAGGCTGAACAAGAGGCAGTACTGATTAAAAATATTTAATCTGAGTAAAATAAGTCACAGTGCTGGTACACAAAAATGTATATAAAAAGAGACATATGCATATGTGTATTGGTATGTATGTATGTGTATATGTATGGATATATGGTTGTGTATGTATAATTGTGTACGCATGTGTATACCTGAATGTAGGTATGTGGGTATGTAGATCTATGTGTGAATAGGATTCCTTTGTGTATCTGTTTACAAACAAATGTCCCTGGTTGTATATGATGTTCCCTGGGGAGTTCACATCACTCTGTCAGGTAGAGCAGGATGGGCTTTGATGTTTGATTACTCCTTACAGGAAGATAGTAACTTGCTTGGGATTGTAAAACAACTGATGGCGATACCAGAGGGGAGGGAAGGAGTTGTTTTACCTGGGAAGTTTTTAATTAACATCAAAGTTGATTGTTGCTGGGAGTAAAAGAGGAGGGACATTACCAAAGGGATTGTACTAAAGGAGTAGTAAAGTTAGGGAACTTAGTGGGAAGTTTAGGTGGAAGAAGTTTGGAGTCTGGTGAGCAGAGGCGTCGCTAGGGGGGGCTACTGGGGCTATAGCCCCGAATCTCCAGTGCATAGCCCCGAATGGAGACTCTGGGGCTAAAGCATACTTTAGCCCCTAGACTCCAGGGCTATCACTGTTTAAAAAAAAAAATCTCCCCCGCAGAGCTTTCCCCCGTCTGGGACATAGTCCCAGAATCGGAGGTTTCTGCTCGTGCGGGGGGTGAGGAGGAGAGGCGCTGCTGCTGGCCCCTCCTCCTGTGCGGCCCACAAGCAAGTGCCTGCGGTGACCGCACCTCCTGGCCATACTGCCAGCGCGACGGGAGCAAGCTCCGCCCCCGTCGCACTGTGAGTCTGGCTGCGCGCCGGATGTGACATCCGGCAGAAGAAAGTGAGTGCCCCATCGTGAGTGCCCCGTCCTCCTCCCTGCAAACAGAGGTATTTCGCAGGGAGGGGGACCATCGCTTTAAGTTTTTTTTTATTTTTTTATTTAAATATTAAAAAATGTGTGTTCGTGTCTGTGTGTAAGTGTGACTGTGTGGGTGAAGCAATGTGTATAAGTGTGTGTGTGTCAGGGTGTTTGCATAAGTGTATGAGGGTGTGTGTGTCAGGGTGTTTGCATAAGTGTATGAGGGTGTGTGTGTCAGGGTGTTTGCATAAGGTGTTTGCATAAGTGTATGAGGGTGTGTGTGTGTCAGGGTATTTGCATAAGTGTATGAGGGTGTGTGTGTCAAGGATGTCTGTGTCAGGGTATTTGCATAAGTGTATGAGGGTGTGTGTGTCAGGGTGTTTGCATAAGTGTATGAGGGTGTGTGTGTCAGGGTGTTTGCATAAGTGTATGAGGGTGTGTGTGTGTCAGGGTGTTTGCATAAGGTGTTTGCATAAGTGTATGAGGGTGTGTGTGTGTCAGGGTGTTTGCATAAGTGTATGAGGGTGTGTGTGTGTCAGGGTGTTTGCATAAGGTGTTTGCATAAGTGTATGAGGGTGTGTGTGTGTCAGGGTGTTTGCATAAGGTGTTTGCATAAGTGTATGAAGGTGTGTGTGTGTCAGGGTGTTTGCATAAGTGTATGAGGGTGTGTGTGTGTCAGGTTGTGTAAGTGTGTGTGAGAAAGATATAGACGCTGTGTGAGATATAGACGCTGTGGGAGATATAGACGCTGTGGGAGAGAGACGGAGAGTGGGAGAGAGAGAGACGGAGAGTGGGAGAGAGAGAGACGGAGAGTGGGAGAGAGAGAGAGACGGAGAGTGGGAGAGAGAGAGACGGAGAGTGTGTGAGAGAGACGGAGAGTGTGTGTGAGAGAGAGAGAGACGGAGAGTGTGTGTGAGAGAGAGAGAGACGGAGAGTGTGTGAGAGAGAGATAGACGGATAGTGTGTGAGAGAGAGAGAGACAGAGAGTGTGTGAGTAAGACGGAGAGTGTATGAGAGAGAGAGAGAGAGACGGAGAGAGTGTGAGAGAGAGAGATACGGAGAGTGTGTGAGAGAGAGAGAGAGACGGAGAGTGTGTAAGAGAGAGAGAGACGGAGAGAGTGTGAGAGAGAGAGAGACGGAGAGAGTGTGAGAGAGAGAGAGACGGAGAGAGTGTGAGAGAGAGAGAGAGAGACGGAGAGTGTGAGAGAGAGAGAGACGGAGAGTGTTAGAAAGAGAGGGAGAGAGACGGGGTGAGATTGTGTGCGACTGTGCTCATCTGGGCTCAAGCCCCTGATCATTTGTTGACCTAGCAACGCCCCTGCTGGTGAGAGAGGATGGTCAAGAAGATTCTTGTGCTGACTGAAGTATTGAATATCCTTGTGTGATCTTGTCCTGGGCAAACTTTGAATAAAGTAAGAAACTCTCTCTGGAAAGACTAAGTATTTTATTTCATCTCTGTTGCTGGAGCCTGAGTAGCAATATACATGGGAAAGGCCTTTATCTGGATAAGGTGATAAAGGTGATTCAAGTAATTTGCTTGGAAAGGTGGGACAGAGTGAATGAACATTTTAAAACACAACGCAGAGTGCTGAAACTATACGATCTATAAGAGCTCTAAAGATATACTACAGCAGACAAACTGCCAATATATATAAAACATCTCTCAGCGTGACCTGGAACACATGCCAACATATAACATATTGTACCAGTACGTATAATATTTATATACAACATATTGGTGCCGTGACCGTGGCCAGAAGGACTTTTACGGATCGTGCTTAGCTACAAGAAGGAGAACCTCCAAATATTCTGGGCAAGTTCTGAATAAAAGTCATTCTCTGGAAAAGAATCGGAAGAGTTGGTGAGTTCCTGTGCCAAGGAAGGACTGGTAACTTAAGTTTGGACTCAACCTTCCAAAAGTCTGCTGTGGACTGGTAAGTATATCATTTTTTTTTCTCCTGTATCTTTTCTTCTTATCTCTCCATTTTGTTGATAGTGTTGTACTTTTCTTTTTCTTATCCTCTTTCTTCCTTTTGTGGTTAGTTTAGTAAAAGATCCAGAAGATGCATAAGACAGGAAAGATGGTTGAAAATGTTAATACCTGGGTATTACACTATATTAAAAAGCATGGAGGGCCATATGAAATCCCACAGGACTGCAGACATTCATGGGAGTCTATGCAGACATTTTTAGGTGGAATCTTAAAAGATAAGAAAACATCTAAAAATAAAATAAAGGGTTGTGTGATGCAGGAATTGATGTCTTGTTGCATAAGATTACAGGAAATTGTTAAAGAAAAGATAGCTGTCATCTCTGAACGTGACCTACAGCTTAAAGAATCTGTGACTGTACATAACGAATTGAGTGAGAGAATTGTGGATTTGAGGATGCATGGAGTTACAACTGGTGAAGCTTTAATTGATAAAGCAAAGCTGTGTGATGTGTTGACAGAGGAGAATGAGAGGCTAAAGGAAAGAGTTGCCATAATACAGAGAGAATTAGAGGAGTGTAGACATGCAACAAATGTAGCCTTTGATAAACTAGCATGTAACACTGCTCTTCCCTGTTTGTCCCCTTCAACTGAAACTCCTGCAATACCAGGGGTTGGAGATGAAGGATACAAACCCATATATCCATGGGAGGATATCATACTGTCTCAGGGTACCCTGCCAGCAGCACCAACAACCACTACCACAGTGTTAAATTCTAGTAACACTGGAGAGGTGCAGGTAACAACTAAGAAGCTCAAACCTCATGAGATGGATGTCATAGTGAAAGAAATAGGACATGTCCCTGAGCATGATATTAACAGATTTTTGCAATGGTTTTGTGATCTTCAGAGAGTTAGTACTATGTATAGTCTAACTGTGGAAGATGTAGAGAGAGTTTTGCAAAGAGTTATTGGGAATGGTCTTTGGGCCAGGATTAAACAGACATGTGGTGAACATCGTAGAACAAAAGAGGCTTTAAAAGAATTGTTGCGGGCTCTGTATGGCATAGCATCTAATGTATCTTTATCTGGAAAGATAAAGCAGTTAAAGCAGGAGTCTCCTTATGAGTTATCATCCAGGATTGCAGTAATCATGGCATTATTAGTTCCTACTAACCCAGGTTTTGTAGAAGGAGATGTTGTACACAGAGTTATGCTTATGGATGCTTTGGAAGAAAGCATCAGGGAAGAGATTTTGTGTGTAACTCCTTACCCTAGAGAATTAAATGACATTTTATTGAGAGCAGATAACTGGTGGAGGAAAAAGAATAAGGATGAAAGTTTTGCTGTTAATTCAGATAGGATATTTAGAGTAGAGGGCCAGCAGAGAAAAGAAATGTCTACATGGAATAGCAAGGAACAATCTAGAGAGAATAGGTTAAATCATGAGAGAAATTGGCATAATTATGGATCACAGAAGGATGGAAGAGAAACAGGAAAACCAATAAAATCATGGGTTCCTTTTCATGAAATTAAAAATGAAAGGGATAGATTACAGGTTGAATTGGATAAGATAAAAAAGGAATTTGATTTTGTAAAGAGAGAAGGGGCCAGGGTCGCAATGGCTGAAAGCAGTGAGAGTACACAATCTGTCTTGGATTGCTAGGGGTTCCGAGCCCCCTCCGTCCCCACCTGTAATTTTCTAGCAGATTTGATATTAGATCAATGGGGACGGCCCATTGTTGATATTTTATTAGGGGGAACTCGAGTACAGGCACTACTGGAAAGTGGGGCAGCCATAAGTTTTAGCAAACATATTGAAGCAAGAGATGATAAAATCAGGATAACAGGTGTCACAGGTCACTCATTAGAATTACCTTTTGTGCGTGGTGTTGAAATGCAAATAGGACAGGAGAGTTGGCAATGTGATGTTGTTTGTCAAGATCAAGATATCATTGGAGCAGATGTTTGTGTGGATCAGGGCCTTGTTGTTGATCTTGCTAATTTGAAATTGTGGAAAGTGGGAGGAAAAGAGAACAAAGGAAATGGTTGGCACCCTCCTATGGAGTTAGCAACATCAACTGTTAAACCAGTGGGTGAATTTACAAGAAGCTGGGATTCTAGCTGGGATGGGCTTCTTAATGAATACCAGGATGTAATTGCAAGGCACAAACAGGATTGTGGAAAGATGAATACAGTTGTACTATTAGAAGGCAGTGACCCACCAGCTCAGAAACAATACCCTGTCCCTAGAGAGGCAATTCTACCTATTAGGGAAGTGATTCAACAGTTAGAAGTACAAGGTACATTGGTAAGGGGTGCATCCGTGTGTAATAGTCCTGCCTGGCCTGTGGCAAAGCCAGATGGCTCCTATAGATTAACAATTGATTACCGTGTTTTGAACAAACATTCAAAAAGTATGGCCCCTATTGTTGCAGCATACCCAGAAATGATTGCCAAAATAACCCCAGACATGAAAGTCTTTTCTGTGATTGATATAAATAATGGCTTTTGGAGCATAAGTCTTGAGTCCTCATGTAACATAGTAACATAGTAACATAGTAATTTAGGTTGAAAAAAGACACAAGTCCATCAAGTTCAACCCTTCTACCTATCATTACAGCTTTTGATCCAAAAGAAGGCAAAAAACCCCTAAGGAAGCTATTTCGAATTTTGCCTCCTGGGGGAAAAAATTCCTTCTTGACTCCAAGAGGCAATCAGATTTCTCTTTGGATCAATAAGCTCTTTTATTAATGCTTATTCTAATATTAATAGCCCTGTATGTTCTGCTTTCCTAAAAAAACATCCAAACCATTTTTAAATGCATCTATTGTGGTTGCTAGCACTACCTCTCTTGGCAGTGAGTTCCATAACTTTATTGTCCTAACCGTAAAGAATCCCTTCCTTTGCTGTCTATGAAATCTTTGCTCTTCCAGTCTGAGGGGGTGACCTCTTGTTCTTTGTACCTTTCTGTTAATGAACAGGTCACTGGAGAGCTCTTTATATTGGCCCTGCAAATATTTATATAATGTTATCATATCCCCTCTGAGACGCCTTTTTTCTAACGTATATAAATTCAATTTTTTAAGTCTCTCTTCATAACTAAGATCCTCCAAACCCCTTATTAATTTTGTAGCTCTCCTTTGCACTTTTTCTAGTTCCTTAATATCCTTTTTAAGGACTGGTGCCCAGAACTGTACTGCATATTCAAGGTGAGGTCTTACCATTGATTTGTAAAGAGGCAAGATGATATCCTCCTCCCGTGAATCTATACCTCGTTTTATACATGCCAATATCTTATTGGCCCTTGCAGCTGCTGACTGGCATTGGGCACTGTTGCCAAGTTTGTTGTCTATAATTATTCCTAAATCCTTTTCATTAGTAGTTTTTCCCAGGGAAAAACCATTTAACGTATATGTTGCTTTGTTATTATTTTTCCCATAATGCATAACTTTACATTTGTCTATATTGAACCTCATTTGCCACTTTACTGCCCAGTCCCCCACTCTGTCCAAATCTTCCTGTAAAGAAAAAACATCAAGATTAGTCTTTATTGCCTTACCTAATTTAGTGTCGTCCGCAAACACGGAGACATGGCTCTCAGCACAATGTGGCAGATCATTAATAAACAAATTAAAAAGAAGAGGGCCCAAAACAGACCCCTGAGGTACTCCGCTTAATACCCTTGTCCAATTTGAGAATTTTCCATTTACAACAACCCTTTGTGTTCTATCTTTTAGCCAATTTTCAATCCACATACACACATTTGCCCCCAAACCTATTTCTCTCAATTTGTAGAGTAACCTTTTGTGTGGAACTGTATCAAATGCTTTCGCAAAATCCAAATAGATCACATCAACTGCCACGCCTAGATCTATATTTTTACTGACTTCTTCATAGAATGTTATTAAGTTTGTTTGACAAGACCTGTCTTTCACAAAACCATGTTGACTTTTACTAATTATATTCTGGTTCAAGATGTATTCTTGAGTGTATACCTTTAGCAATCCTTCAAATAGTTTCCCCACTACAGATGTCAAGCTCACTGGCCTATAATTACCTGGCAGAGATTTTGATCCCTTTTTAAATATTGGAATGAAAAATGTCAGTACAAAACAGCATTTACTTGGGAAGGAATTCAGTATTTGTGGACGGTTGTACCGCAGGGGTACAAGGATAGTCCAGCTATTTTTCATGCTCACATGAAAGAAGTGGTGGATACATTTTCCAAGTCAGAAAGAATTATTCAGTATGTGGATGACATTTTGATTGGTTCCCCTTCTATGGAGGAACATAAAGAGGACATACAGGAAATTTTACAACTTATGAGGGAAGCAGGATTAAAACTGAATCCTAAAAAAATTCAGCTTGGAAAAGAGCAGGTTCAATTTCTTGGTGTTACTATAGGAAAATCAGGGCGCAGTATTAATGAGCAAAGAGTGGAATTGATTGAGAAAATCCCAATTCCTTCAGATCAGAGGTGTCTAAGGCAATTTCTGGGCATGACAGGATTTTGTAGAGATTTTGTTCCCCATTATTCTGAAATAACATAAAGTTTGTATGATCTTTTGAAACAGGAACAATGGAAATGGTCTTTAGAACACACACATGCTATAGAAACTCTGAAAAAGGCTTTGGGAAATGCTCCATCCTTAGCTTCCCCCAATCCAAGTAAAGAATTCAGAATGTATCCACATGTAGGTCCCACTTCTTTGTCAATTGTGTTGACTCAAGAGTGTTTGGGAAAACAAAGACCTATCAGTTATGCCTCAAGGTTGTTAACTCAAGTGGAACAAAAGTATCCATTGTGTACAAGAATGGTTTTGTGTTGCTACTGGGCAATTAACAAATTCAGGTACCTGACTGGGACTCAATCTGTAGTAATTGTTAGCCACCACACTCCTATGGTGCTGTTAGCAAATGGCAAGTGGAAGGAAGGGGATGTAAATTGTAAAAGACTTGCTCGTTGGACCACAGCTTTGTTATCCGAAAACATAAAGGGATTGATGTTAAAAGAACCTAGTGTGTTGATAGGAGGACTTGTCATAGAGGGTGAAAGTCATACATGCAATGTCCAAGGGACAAGTTTACAACATGAAGTGTTTAAGGCAGTGTCAGATACCTTTGATCCCAGCATGGAGTTTTGGTATATTGATGGGTCGTCATATTACAGGGATGGTCACAGGATGGCAGGTTTTGTAGGCATTTGTGTGAAAGAGGGTAAAATACAAAATCAGTTTGCATATTCATGCAAGGCTTTGTCAGCTCAGTATGTTGAAATAGCAGCATTTTTACAGGTACTTAAGGAAATGGAAGAATGTGGAGGGATTTTGAACATTGTCTCTGATTCTGATCAGGTGTGCAAGGGAGTTGCTGTTTATCTACCATGGTGGAAAGTTATGAGTTTTAGAGGAACAGATGGTAGTGAAATTAAGTATGCAATGCTTTGGCAAACCATAGATGATGAGGCAAGACATTTCAGTGAAGTTAATATTAGGAAAGTACAAGCTCACAAAAAGGGGACATCAGAGCATTACTGGAACAACAGAGTTTATAGATTGGCAAAAGAGGCAGCTAGTGATGCATTTGAATGGCCTTTACTAAAAACAATGCTTTCAGTGCCCGTAGCTGCTGTGACGAGAGCACAGCAGAAAGAGATTTCAGACAGAACAGGTGAATTGGCTAAATTACAAGAACAGGATGAGGAATTAGGACCATTGAAACATTCTTGTGACATAGGACCCATGCAATATGAAGGGCAAGAGTTATATGTGAAAGAAGGCCTGCTGGTAACAGATAGAAATAATTCTCCTCTTTTGGTGGCTCCTGTTGGTGTAAGGAAGGATATTCTTACATGGATACATGGCTCAGTTGCAGGAGGACACCCAAAGCTGGCATTGGCAATGGAAAGATTAAATAATGTAGCATGGTGGCCGAAAAATGATAGAGACATGCAGGACCATATATCTTCCTGTTTAGAATGTGCTAGACATGACCCTGCAAATAGGAAAAGAAGGGGAGCTCTAATGAGGCAAGCACCCATGGGACCATGGGAACGCATACAGATTGACTATACAGGGGAGTTACCAAACACTGCTCATCAAAACAAATTTTTACTAGTTGTAGTAGACTCATTTAGTCACTGGGTGGAAGCTTTTCCAACTAAAAATTGCACAGCAGTAACCACGGCAAGAATTTTGGTAAAAGAAATATTCAGCAGATGGGGGATACCCAAGGCTATTGACAGTGACAGCGGACCAGCATTTGTGAGCAATGTAATTCAGGAAATGTGTACATTACTGGCAATAAATCAGAAATTCCATATATTTTACCATCCAGAATCAGCTGGACAAGTTGAAAGAATGAATAGGACAATTAAAGATGCTTTGAAAAAGGTGGTGAATGAACAGGGTACAGACTGTGATGAGAAATTATCCTTTGTTTTGGCTACTATACGTTCCAGGGTGTGCAGATCTACAGGATATGCCCCATATGAAGCTCTGTTGGGAAGATCCATGAAAACATGGGAACATTTAATAAACCCTCTACCTGCAGCATTAGACACAGTGGTGCTTTCAGAATCCTGGGTGGAAAATCTAAAAAATCATATCCTTAATGTACACAAGGCTATATGTGCTACTGATGAATGCACCCATAAAAATACTCAACAATGGTTTAATGCAAAAGGAGACGTAACTGAAAATCAAGTGGGTGATCGAGTTATGCTGCAGGACTTTTCTACTTTTCACCCATTTCTAAAAGCAAAATGGAAGGGACCATATGTTGGTGTTGATAAAATTGGGCCTCTCTGTGTATCTTTTAGATTTGGGCAATAACAACTTTAGATGGAGCCATGCTTGTCAAATCAAGCCATTCAAAGGAAAAATGGACTCAATAGAACAAAATTATAAAGACTAATTTTTTTCTCTCTTCCCTCCCTTTTCTTTTTCTAATTTTTTTTCTCCTTCTCAGATATCAAAAATCGAAAAGAACTACAAAAAAAAAAAGAGGAAAAAGAAATCATGGTGTTATTATCATCAAGACTGACAAAATGGGTGACCATGTGTACGGTTATTCTAGTAATATTGACATCTTTCTATTGGGGGATACAAGTGGGGGAGTGTAGAAGGGGAAAAAGGAGTACAGAGGAAAAAGGGTCAGTGACAGTTAACATGAATGTAGTTGGAATGTCTAAGGAAGTAAAGGTAAATGAGTATAGTATCCAAGGACTACTGGGAGACTGGGTAATGATACAATGTGACATAACTATGCCAAAAGTTTATCTTCTTTCAGAATTTGCCATTTGGACATTTCCAGGGGGAAGTGACTTTCACAAAAGCACAAGTACATTGTGGGCCAACTCAACAGATAAAGCGAGAATAAAGATGGTGTTGGAAAGAAATTTCACTTTAACAAATGATGGCAATATTACGTGTAGCCCACATCAAACTGGAACAAATAGCATAACACAGAATAATTTTGTTATTAATATATTAAAGGATACAGAAGAATGCCCCAAATATTCATCTTGGCCAAAACATGGACTGTTCATCAAACAGACTCAAAATTTTGTATATACTGATATATCATATGTTACATTACCACTTCTTTTAAATTTTTCATTTTATGATATTCCAGAGAGTTGCCCAGAGACAATGAAATTATGGTTTAGAAATTCTTTTCAGGCACACATCGATTTATTCTGGGATGCTACACAAGGGCTCAGTTTTCGAAAATTATCTAAAAAGGATCTGGGAACAGATATAATATCAGGGATGAGCTTTGGAACTTCCATTTGGAATAGGGCTGATATAGAAGGCCTAAACTCAAGAGCACAACATATTGTGGGAGGGTTGCAAGAAATTTTGCTTAAAGGGTGAAGAGTAGACTTTAACACTCTAGCTGAAACTGATTTAGACATACAGAACATTCACAGGATTGCTGCAAATTTGCAGGGGATTAATATATCTGTGAATGCTCTGATTGAATCAGTAAACAATAATAATGTATCCAAGGCTATGGTGTGTGGTATAGTTGGAGGCTTACTGAATGAACACTTAAGTTTAGGTCTCCAAGAGGTAAAAAGAGGTGAATGGCCAAGAATAATGAACTCATCAATGGTGTCTGGTTTGGTGAAGAATTATGGAATCGACTGTAAAAATCTGCTGTCATCAAAGATTAGAAGTCTGGAAAGCTGGTGTAATAAAGACCAAATTGGAAGGAAAGTAATTCCACTAATTATTGACATTCCAGTATGGACAAAAGTACCACTTCCTGTGTACACAGTGACTGTTTTGGGAGAACTGGAAACAGGCAATGGCACAAATGTGCTGAAGCAACTCCTACCCCAAACAAGACTGGTGGTGAAAGAAGACCAAGTCTGGAAGGTGATCAATCCAAGTTGCTGTGAAAGACAGAATCATGTCTGGCTTTGCTCATGCGTACTCGAACAGCTGGACCAAATAGATGGATGCACTGACAAACATTCTGGAAGATGCCACATCCAACTTCAACGACCTGGTCCAGGGTGGAAGAAAGTACTACATGGAGAGGGTTCTGCTGTCTGTGCATTAGGTGTTTCTCTGATTCAGTGGCAGCAAAGAGTACATTGCAGTATGCCTCCTACTGGATGGTGTGTGAATCGCACAGAAGGATCAATAAAGATTGGAAATGAAATCATCAGGGCCAACATACAGCTTAAACAGGCCTCTATGGATGTAAGGGAGACTGATCTCGGCAATTGGGAATCCATGATTCCTCCTTTGTTTAAAACTATTCCATCACTTACGGTAGACTTGGATACATTATTTAAAAGAAATAATCAGAGGGTTATAGAATTACAGGAACTGGTAAAAGAAAATGAGGCCAGTCTAAAAACATTAACAAAACACTTTCAGGAGCTCTGGTGGAGCATACCCTATAATACATACACACATCCATTGCTAAGAACTGTTTCAATTGTGTTTGTTTTCATACAGTGTGTATTAGTTATTCTATTGTTTGGACTTTATTGTTGTTTGGTCAAACAGCTTCGTAAAATGCACAAAAAGGAAGAACATTTAGAATTTGCAAGAATGATTGAAATCAGTTGATGGTTCTAATATAATCAAATAAGTGTGAATCAATTCTTAGTCAGAACTGATTCAAGTGGGGGAGTGTAGGCATATGGGTCTATGCATATGTGTATTGGTATGTATGTATGTGTATATGTATGGATATATGGTTGTGTATGTATAATTGTGTACGCATGTGTATACCTGCATGTAGGTATGTGGGTATGTAGATCTATGTGTGAATAGGATTCCTTTGTGTATCTGTTTACAAACAAATGTCCCTGGTTGTATATGATGTTCCCTGGGGAGTTCACATCACTCTGTCAGGTAGAGCAGGATGGGCTTTGATGTTTGATTACTCCTTACAGGAAGATAGTAACTTGCTTGGGATTGTAAAACAACTGATGGCGATACCAGAGGGGAGGGAAGGAGTTGTTTTACCTGGGAAGTTTTTAATTAACATCAAAGTTGATTGTTGCTGGGAGTAAAAGAGGAGGGACATTACCAAAGGGATTGTACTAAAGGAGTAGTAAAGTTAGGGAACTTAGTGGGAAGTTTAGGTGGAAGAAGTTTGGAGTCTGGTGAGAGAGGATGGTCAAGAAGATTCTTGTGCTGACTGAAGTATTGAATATCCTTGTGTGATCTTGTCCTGGGCAAACTTTGAATAAAGTAAGAAACTCTCTCTGGAAAGACTAAGTATTTTATTTCATCTCTGTTGCTGGAGCCTGAGTAGCAATATACATGGGAAAGGCCTTTATCTGGATAAGGTGATAAAGGTGATTCAAGTAATTTGCTTGGAAAGGTGGGACAGAGTGAATGAACATTTTGGGGGCGTGTTCTGGCCACCACCCAAGATGGCCACCTTCTAGAGGAGCTCCTGTGACAGTGGGACACAAATGTTCAAGAAACACCTTTTTCAACTTTAATTGACTGGAATCGAGCATTGCTACTACTTTAAAAAGATTGGATAATAATGCAGAAGCAAAAAAGAGTGGAGAAGATGACTTCTACACAGAGAAAAATCGAGGAGTCAGGGGTGAGTAAGGGCTTTCATGCCTGCTCCCCCCCACCAGCTGAAACCTCATATCATACCCCACCAGCTTCAGGCATCCCTGTGCCCATCTGCCCTCCTGTTAAAACTAAGACTTATGCTGGTGTGGCAGCAAGATCTCTGTCATATCAGGGGAGTGGGGTGAAATCGAGGTCTCCATCAGTGCCCTCATCTTCACAGATGTCAGCACAGGTGGGGACACGATCAAACCTCGCCACTGGGGCATTTAAACCCACACAATCCACTATGAGTAGTGAAGGGGATGCCCAGGACAGCTTAGAAGATATTGATGAAGAAGAGGAAGGGGATGGTATTCAGAGGGAAAAAACGGCTCATTTATCAGCTAAAACTGCCTCTAGCAAGATGGCTGCTGGTTCAAAATCTTTTTCCTCCACTAAGATGGCCACTGTCACTGAGGCAATTTCTGCCACATCCAAGATGGCCGCCGCCACATCCAAGATGGCCCCCGAAACAACTTTTAAAGCTGTAACATACCATTCTGATATGCCTGTGGAGATGGCAGAGGACTTGCCCCCATCAGCAGGCATGATCATCCAACTCCTTCAAAATTTAAGAGTTGATCTGAAAAACGATTTCAAAAAGGAATTTGATCATATTTATGGAGCTCTGGAGGGCATTAACCAGCGCACGGAAGATGTGGAAAACCAATTATATCTTCAGGCACAATCTCACTTGGATCTGGTGGATACTGTCCGGGAGTTACAAAAACAAGTTTTCCAACAGGCGGAGAAGTTAGCTGATGCCGAGGACAGAAGCCGGCGTAATAATTTAAGGATTAGGGGCATCCCTGATTCAGTTGAAATTAAAGATTTGCCTAACTATTTTGTGACAATGGTGGCAGCAGTTTTACCAATGGCCAAGGACTATGACTTGCTGTTAGATCGGATTCATAGGCTGCCTAAACCTGGTAATGCACCAGCAGCTGCGCCCAAAGATGTTATTGTCCGCTTCCATTATTTTCACATCAAAGAAGACTTCTTGGGTGCGGTACGCATGTCCGGCCTCCCTGATAATTACAACAATATAAAGGTCTTCCAAGATTTTTCATCATTCACGATGCGTAGAAGAAGGGAATTCCAGCATTTTACAGCGGAACTCCGTCAAAGAGGGATTCGATATAGATGGGGTTTTCCGGTGAAAGTTTTGTTCCGCATGGACGGTAAGAGTTTCGTCATCACCTCGCCTGAAGAAGGAGCGGAGGTTCTTCGATCTTTTAACAGACACCGTGGTACACAGCACTTGCTCCCACCACTGACTCCTGTACAGCCCAGTAAGAGGAGCAAACCAGATGTTTCTTAGATGTGCTGGAGAACTATAATATCTTTATCTTTTTCATTTTTTTGGATTCCCACACTAGGGCTGTTTTTCTTTTTCTCCCTCTTTTTTGCACTTTTTGCTCCACATCCTGCACAGATGTTGTTCTTTACCTATTTTTGTTTTTCTTGTTGTTTTTCTGTATTCTGATGATAGTCTCTATTCTGGTTTTTTTTAATTGTTTCCTTTTTAAAAAAAAAAAAAAAAATTCTTATTACTGTCCCCTTGTCCCTAGCGGGCTTCTCTCCCCCCAACCTGGGCCTAATACCCTGAGATGGAGAACTTTTTTTTGCTCTCCCTCATGGCCCTTTGTTCTTTTGTCCTTTTTTTCCCCCTGATAGGGGTATTTCTCCAAGTTACCTTACCCTTTTTTTTATTTTTATTCTTTTTTTTTGTTGTTATTTTGTTTTTATCCATCCATTTTTTATTGGTTGACAAAGTTGTCAACTCTTTTCATAATGTTACGATGTTACATGCAAGGCCTATCATTTTCCATAATTTGTGGCACCAGTTTTCTTCAAATATCGACTCATCTGGTCTATATATGTATTTCTGTACACAATTTGATTTTTGTTTCTTATTATGTTTGGATTTGATTTTCTCTCTTGCTTGGCGGTGTTTTGGAATCTCACATTTCTTGTTTTTCAGTAAAACTCCTGGTCCTTATTGCTCCATAATTAATGGTTCTGAAGTTTTTATCATTTAATGTGAGAGGCCTGAATACCGCACACAAGAGAAGATTATTATTTAAAGAAGTTAAGTCCAATCATTCTGATGTTGTTTGTGTACAGGAAACACATTTTAAAAACAATGGTAAAGATCACAAAATTATGTCGAAGCTCTTCCCAGTCCAACATCATAGTCCCTATGTATCTAAATCTAGAGGCACCTCGATTTTGTTCCATAGAAATGTGGCGTGCTTACCTACTAAAGTCCTTACAGATGACGGGGGGAGGTATGTTATCTGGATAGGTTCTATCAACGCCGTAGACTATACAATCGTGAATGTGTATTTTCCCAACACTGGTCAGTTGAAGTTTTTTAGGAAATTGATGGATCTTGTGTCTGAGAATTCTAGAGGTAATTTGGTTATGTGTGGCGATACGAATTTTGTTATGGATGGTGATTTGGATTACGCTAGGGAAGATTGTGATCAACAATACAAGAAAGATAGTGATAGATTGGCGCTCCAATGTTCTAAGTTTATGACTGAATGTGCTCTATATGATCCCTGGAGACTGATGCATGAAACTGAGAGGGATTTTACTTATTACTCGGTTTCTAATAATATGTATTCCAGGCTGGACAGATTTATGGTTCAGGGTGCTTTACTCCCGCACATCTCGAAATCTGAAATTTTAGATATTAATTGGTCCGATCATGCCCCGGTGATTTTGCATATTGACGAAATTATATCTTCAGCACCAAATAGATCATGGAAATTGGGTGATTTTTTATTAACTGATATTACTAGTAAGTCACTGTCAGAAAAAATGCTGGTGGACTATTTTGCAGAAAATACTTCCCCTGAGGTTCCTGGTGACGTGACTTGGAATGCACATAAGGCTGTATTACGAGGGCATTTTATTTCTAGAGCGTCTTACCTGAAGAGAATTAATAATAATAACCTGCGTACCTTGGAAAAGGAACTTTACAATTTGAATCAGGCAAACAAATTTGGTCCATCATCCTCCCTAGCAGCAATGTTAGGTGAAGTTAAAGTAAAAATTAACAAAATAAATTTAGATCGTACATCTCTCATGGTAAGGCGTCTCAGGAAATCATTTTATTTAAAAGGCAACAGAGCCTCGACTCTCTTGGCATCTAAACTCCGTCATGTTAATGCTCAATCAAAAATTTCATTTTTATTGGATGAACAAGGACAAAAAGTGTTCCATCCAACTAAAATTAGCAATATGTTTGCAGATTATTATAGCAAACTTTACAATTTGGAACTCAATTCGGATATTCCCCAGCCCTCTGTGGCATCAATTGATCAATTTCTAGACAGGGTTTCATTGCCCCGGTTGTCCCAAGAGCATTTACAGAGATTGGAACGTGATATATCAGCTGATGAGATAGCCGGGGCAATCAAACTTATGCCCTCTGGAAAGGCCCCGGGCCCTGACGGGTTCACTATTTTATATTATAAAACCTTTTCAGATATTCTAATCCCCCATATGACGAAAATATTTAATTCTTACAAAAACGAGGGGAAAATGCCAGAGGAAGCCTTGAATGCACGAATAGTCACACTGCCAAAACCAGGGAAAAACCCTGACAGATGTTCTAATTTTCGTCCCATATCTCTGATCAATAACGACTCCAAAATTTATGCTAAAGTCCTCACGAATCGGCTAACTAAATTAATACCTTCATTAATTAACAGAGATCAGGTGGGTTTTGTGCAGAATAGACAGGCGCCAGATGGGACTAGGCGTTTTATTGATTTGATCCAGCATATTAATACTACAAAAACGCCTTCTCTGCTTCTTTCATTAGATGCGGAGAAGGCGTTTGACAGGATACATTGGGGATATCTGTGGAGAACCTTAGAAAAATTTAATATCCCCCCATCTTTTATTACTGCTATTAAAGCATTATACTGCGCTCCCTCTGCACATGTATCAGCCTCAGGATTTACATCCAAATTGTTCTCTCTTACCAATGGGACGCGCCAGGGTTGCCCTCTATCGCCAATCCTTTTTGTTTTAGCGATGGAACCCTTAGCTGAGTTGATTAGATCGACCCCTGAAATTGAAGGAATTACCATTAAAGAATCGATTCATAAAATTGGTCTGTTTGCTGATGATATAATTTTGTCAATAAAAAACCCAAAGGTATCTCTAGTAATTCTTAATAACATTTTGACCCAATTCGGTGAGATATCGTATTACAAATTGAACGTATCCAAGACCCAGGCCCTTCCATTTCATATCAATGCTTCAGCGATTGATGATCTAAAGAAACTTTACCCATATGAGTGGAAAACTGAGTGTATGGAATACTTGGGTATTAAATTATGTAAAAATTTAGACAAAATGCATTCACATAATTTGAAAAAAGCATGGTCGGAGCTACAACAAGAGATGGAGAGATGGGGCGGGATGGAGCTCTCATGGTTGGGAAGGGTGGCATCTATTAAGTAATAAATAATAAATCATTATTCTTCCTAAAATCTTGTATTTTTTCAGGGCCATACCTCTGTCCATTCCTTTATCCTTTTTTAAAACAATTCATTCGGCTATGTTGAAGTTCATCTGGGGGAATAAACCTGCTCGGATACGGCTCACTTCCCTGCAGCATCACAAATCTCATGGCGGTATTGGTATCCCAGATATCCGCAAATACTATTTTGCTACTAATGCTGCGGTGGTTGTGAGCTTTAACAATCAGGCAAGTAAACCCAGATGGATGGAAATTGAAGAATCTAACATATCTCCAGTCAATCTGGCAGAGCTACCTTGGTTAGATCCAAAAACAAGACCTGGAATTAAACGTTTATTTTTATCTACCAAGACCACGCTTAAGGCTTGGGACATTGTATTTAAAAATAACAATCCTTCCCCGAGGTTATATAGAGCTATGCCTGTCGAATGCTTGAGCAAACATATAACATCTTTGAACATCAAACTACTGAAAGATTCTTATATACACAACTTAGATAATTTTTTTCATGGTAATGCTATCCTTTCTTTGAAAAAATTGAAGCTTAAACATGTATTGTCAGATGAATGTGAACGGATGTGTATGCTTGTTATCGATAAATTAAAAGATATATATCATGTTTCCGATACTGACAAGAATTATGCATGTCTTGAAATTTCTCCTATAGAAACATTTTTCCTCCATAGCCCCATTCAAAAAGGTATGATTTCGTTATGTTACTCTCTTCACAATTCCAAGCCCCTAGTTAAATTAAAACACATGCTGTCATGGGAGGCGGAGCTGGGTACTCAATACAAACTTGAAGAGTGGTTCACTTTTCTTACAGCTCTGAAAGGTGTCTCATATTGTACCAACCACTTTGAGAATCACTACAAAATTTTGTATCGTTGGTACCTGGCTCCGTCAAAACTCCATAACATGAACAATACTTTTTCTGACCGGTGTTGGAGAGATTGCGGAGGTTTGGGTAACATGGCCCATATCTGGTGGTTCTGTCCTAAATTGACCAAATATTGGAAGCTAATACATGACTTAATTATCAAAGTGGACAGTACCATCAGCACTTTAACGTCAGAATTGGCCTTGTTTAAATGTTTCCCGTCATCCGTCAAGAAAATAGACAAAATAATTATAGGACACATCCTGATCGCTGCCTCGTCCTGTCTCCCTCGATATTGGAAATCACAGCTATTGCCATCTCTTAGAGAGGTTTTCAATTTGATTCTTGAAAATAAGGCGCACGAGCTCTCCCACAGGGCAACTATGCATAATTTTCCAACGTTAAAAGATAAATGGGATGTCTGGGAAGATAGCATTAAAAAGTTTTACCGTTTGTGATAACCCCTTTCTTTTTTCTTGTTTTTGCAACATTGTACTGGTGTACAAATACTTTCTTTGCCAAATGTTTCATATTGTTCATTGTTAAAATGGATGGCTACCCCTCCCCCATTTCCATGTTCCCCTTCCCTCACCAACCCCTGATTTACTGTTGTTAAAAATCAATAAAAATTATTTGAAAAGAGTGAATGAACATTTTAAAACACAACGCAGAGTGCTGAAACTATACGATCTATAAGAGCTCTAAAGATATACTACAGCAGACAAACTGCCAATATATATAAAACATCTCTCAGCGTGACCTGGAACACATGCCAACATATAACATATTGTACCAGTACGTATAATATTTATATACAACAATAAACAGTTTCAAATAAAAAGGACAAAACAGAAATGATCATACCATAGGTGGTTCCTGGAGTCTAGCGTTGTTGTGGCTTTTGATGGTAAATGGCAGTGTTTTGATTGAAGTTTTCATACAGTTGTCAGACCTAAAAAAATAATACATATTTAAAATAGTCCAGAGCGTAATGGCATTAAAAAATGTACAAAAATTAAATAAATGGTTAACATCAGCACTCACAAAAGAAGTGTCTAGTTATAACATAAATCCCAAAGTGCAACAGTGCTTAAATTATAGCCGTGTTCAATCCTCTAATTTTATGCAATTATAGTGATGAGCTTGAAAGAGGGATGATAATCAGGCTTTTCAGGCAGTCCGGTGGTTTCACTGATCAAAATGGACTTCAACTAAGTGCAAAACAGTACAAGTAATAAAAGAGTGATTTATTTTTCTAGGAAAAGTTGGCTTCACTTGGCATTTTGTGAATACCACAAGATTTTGCTGCATTAAGAGGCTAGGGAGAAAATCGACTGCATTCTCACCTGATTTAGTCACATCAGTGATTACGAAAATACAATGTGTAGTTGAGTATGAAACATTCAAATTCACCACAGTTCTTTGTTCCTTACAATTCTTGCATCATTAATTACATCTATGAACATTCTGTTCAAGCCTACTGGGAAATTTGGTGATGAAAATAATGGCAGAAGAGGCATTTTGCACCCTAATATAACTACTGTTGAATCTTTTAGTCATGAATAATATGTGTAAATGCATGTGGGTCTTGTTAAATGGACTAATATGCTGTTCAAGCCAGTAGTTCTACCTAGTTTACATCAATCAATCAATCAGTAATGGACCAACAAACGTCTTATTACATGTAGAATAAATCAAATGTAGGTTCAAGAAAAAAAAGGTTTCATTATATTAATTTTGTTAATCATTTAGTTTTGTGCAAACTACTTGAATATTTGAAGCTCCTTTAGATTGTGTGAATTTATTGGTTTACTATCCACTAACATCTTTATTTAAACAATCTCTGTGATCTGTAGCTTAGGAAAACTCCATTACAACCCAATGTGATTTATTCTCATTTCAGATTTGCAGGTCTGGGAATTCAGAGTTTGCTTCTTATCTCCACAAGAAGAAGAACTCCTAGTCAAATTCCCCCTGAAAGCACTGCTCTATTGGACATAGCCAGGAGGTGGGGGAAAGGGGGATCTAGGGGAAGATGCTGCACTGTTGTTTAATGGTATAGGTTTTGTACTCAGATTTATGTGGATGGGTAAAATAAAAACATTTCAGGGAGGCTCATCGACAGGTCTTCTAGACAATCGATTAAAGCTTGTTCGGTAGGAAATTTGAAATCTGCTGGATTAATGGGCGTCTCTGGGGACATTAATCCTTTCTTTGTGACAGCTAGTTCATAATCCTGCATGTTATAATGCTATTAGGCCCAAATACAGCATTCTAGCCTGTGCACAATCTTTCCCAAATGTAATTTCACTGCAAACCTTGCAGGAAAAAAATAATAACCCCCCAAAAAGAAACAAACAAACAAACATGCCAGCAATCTAAATCTGGACTTTGTGTTTGTGATAAATAAAAACATAGAATTTATGTTACATTTTCTGAGTTATAATGCTGTCTTGGTACATTCTGAGTCTTACATAATGTATTTCATAAAATGGACAGCAATCTATCAACACATCATATCTTTCTCTCTTTCCATCTTATATATATATATATATATATATATATATATATATATATATATATATATATATATATATATATAGCTCAAACATGTGCTGAGAAACACTTTAATTTGCATAACAAGCTCTGTAGAAAAAAATATATAACATTCATTGGCACAAGATTTTAGTAAAGCTAATATTTTGTTAAATTCATTCTGATTATCCAGACTGATTATCAGTCAGAATCAGGGCTCCTGCACATCAGAAGTAGGGCTAGTTATCCACGTTATCCTGTGTGATTACACCTCCAAACCCTTAAATGCACATGGACCTGTGAGTGAGTGTACGTCAATATTTAGGGGTTAGTGCCTTCATATGGATACAGTCAATGGCCAGGATAATGTCCCCGTATATTCCGCCAAAAGGACAGACAGCAGTGTTGGGAAAAATTTGCCCACAGCTTTAATAAATACATATAACAAAATTGTAATTGCCATTACATAACATTCCTCCCCATACTAGCACACCTGGTAATGACAC
Organism: Pelodytes ibericus; assembly: GCA_036172795.1. Classification (NCBI taxonomy): domain Eukaryota; kingdom Metazoa; phylum Chordata; class Amphibia; order Anura; family Pelodytidae; genus Pelodytes; species Pelodytes ibericus. The sequence continues at coordinate 35,149,693 of CM069866.1, read as the reverse complement.
CCCAAAAAGTTAAATATAATTATATTTAGCATAAAAAAAACTTTCAAAACAAACATGACATGTTATTTGTAATTAAGGAACATAACAAGATTCTCATCCCTCCATGGTTTCTGGGCTACCGGCCAACTTGAAACCAAACATGTTACCAACTAAACTCCTGGTGCAAGCAGCGCCTTGCTGTGACAATAGACAACAATAGACTACCTAAACAAATTGGTGGTTGGGTGCGCGGGTGGGAGGGGCAATAAAGATAGCTATGATAATGTAAAATGGTTGTCACAGGCAATCCACTGACCACTCATGAGCCCCACCGCCCCACAAATCCTGCTCCAAACCTTGAAACACAAACTATATTCTCACTCACATAGAATATGCCACCAATGACCATTACATATAACAAGGTACCTCTCCATAATGAATACTTATTTTTTGAGATTCTAGAACAAAAGGGGCGGGGCCAAATGGAATGCAGTTCTGCAATGTCTAACATAATTGAGCTACACGCAACCTAGATTTCTGGAGCTTGTTTCCTAGTGTTTAGGCTGTGGATATCTGTCAGACATCCACAGTTTAAATGTAAGGCTGCCAGTGCACTATGCATGGGCAGTGCTAACGCCGAGATAGGATACAAAAAAACTGTCCTGACAAATTCGAGACTATTGGCTACTATAATCATATATCATAATCTAACCCATTACAATTTGATGCACCAACCAGTATGTAGCTGAAGTCTTTACAAGTCAGTGGTAAGGCCTCACCTTGAATATGCGGCACAATTCTGGTCACTCGTCTTTAACCCCTTAATTACATGACCTTTTGACCTTGTCTTTCCCTTGGTGACAAGGGCTGTTTTGACATTTCTGGGGCGTTTGTTTTTATCTATAATTTTCTTCTTTCTCACATACTGTACCCGCACAAATTATACATTGTTTTTATTGTCATAAGAAGGGCCTTCATTAGATACCAATATGTTCATCATAGCTTACTAAAAAAAAAATCATAAAATATGATCAAAAAAGAAAAAACAAACAACCTTGACCAAAAAAATAATACATTTTTTAAATACAATTAAATACACAAATACAATCATTAAAGACCCTGTCTAAATGGTTTCTAAATTGTGTCCCAAGTTCAAAAATATGCTTGTTTCCATGTTTTTCCTGAAGTTTATTTGCGAGTTATAGGGCAAAAAACAAAAATAGTGATTTTTTTACTACAATGACCTTTTGACCCGAACCCTAAATTTAACCCTAACCCTAAATGTAAGCCTAACTCTGACCAGTATGATAACCCTTAATTTATTCTAATTTAAATGTAATTGTGCCTTATGCTAACACTAATTTAATTGGACCCTTAACAATTATTCTAACCCTAACCCTAGATTTTTAGCTAATTAAGTCTTTTTTTTATTGCAATGTTGCTGACTGCCACTGACTCCATGGAGAGATGGGTGCACCAGATTAAACATTTCGGTGCTGCCTAATGCCTCGACATCGAGGCAATAGAGCAACACCTTCATAGCGGTTTCGCGATAGCTGATGACGGAGTTGCTGGTTGGACGTGATATGTCAATTGTAGCAAACGGGTTAAAAAGGATAATGTGAACCACAAAAAGTGCAAATGGGGGATTTTTTTAATACTAATAATATAACCAACTCCTAACCCTAATGTCCTAATACTAACACAAAAATGTACCTGCGCCCCTTTAAATTAACGTGCATCTCAATGCTTTGACGATGCGATTAACTTTCATTTGCTGTAAGTGCTACAATGGAAAAAGTCCTATTCTGGTCTGCAAAGCAGTACAAAATCAAAGAGTACACTGAATTCTATCAGTTCTTTTAAATATCTGGGTATAAGGCTAGACCCCAATCTGTCTTTTGGAAACCACATTTAAAAAGTCTCATCAAAACATTTTCCAAAACTAGGTGCCCTGTACAGAAACAAATCCAGCCTAAGACCCACAGTAAGGAAAGTGTTAATGCCAGTCATTGAATATGGGGATTTACCTGTGCCACAACCCCACATTCAAAAAAACTTACTACACTGTTTTTAACTAACTTTAGCCATTTTGTGCTACAGTGTAACTACATGATCAACCATTGTGAAATGTTAAAAGAGCTAAACTGTCTACCACTGGAATCCAGATGCTCCCTTCACCTTTCCAGCATATGTTTAAGAAGGGAAGCTCCCACCTTCCCTAGTAGAATGTTCTCCTCCATTGTTTCCAACTACTATAACTACTGATCCAGTACCAGCACTTTATTTACTATGTCACAATACAAAAATAAAGTGTCTTTATTCACATTTTCCTTCAGAGCACTGCAACTGTGAAATAACCTCACAGACACTATAAGATTTTCCCCCATTCTAAGATCTCTGTCAATATTCCTCAAAACAGAATGCGCCTTTAATCATGGTTATATCTTGTTTTCTTACCTGTTTGTGTTAAGATCACTGGGAGGCAAGCTGAAGGCTAGATGTACAGGAGTCACGTATGAGTAAAGGGATTGACAGATGGGTGTTTGTTAGAGTTTAAGTGACTGAAAAAAGGTGGGGGCTAGATTATGAGAGGTTGTAAAGAGAGTATGCTCCTTTTTTTTCTATCAGCCATTTTAAATTCAAACAAGGTCAGTAACAGTTTTAACAGTTTGGTTCTTTACCTGTTACTCGACCCTGTCCAGATGGCCTGGGGTATGGATGTGGATGCTGTCCTTGTTGCCCTCAGAGCTGAGGCCCTGCTGGATGGTGGTAGGCACCTCCAGGAGCAAATGGCCCGTTTGCAGAGGGCCTCATTGGGGCCTGCTTCCCCTGCCACACCTGGGTCCCATACTACAGGGGGGAGGCATCTCTCCCGCCACCCTGTGTGGCTCACAGCGGACCCCTCCCCCTACCGGAGTCGGAGTCCTGGTTCAGCTTTGTGCATCCTGCACTCGCCACAAGTGACACCTGCACTAGTGAGTCCTCCAGAGGTCTCCCTTCTCATGCTGCCATCCGCCAAGCTCCTGTCACCCCTCTTGCAACCTCACTGCCTCTTTGGCATGCTCACAGGGTCCCCTCAAGCACCAGGGCCTGCACGGACCTGATTTAGTGCCTCCTGGGCCACGGTGAGACCAGTCATGGCCCTTGCATCTCCCCCATGGGATGGGGTACATTTAACTGATGTCGGTCTTGACCTTTTTAATTTGGCTTTGCAGGAGGCGGTTGATCAGGCCTTAGTGGTAGTTGGAGTCGCCCCCACTGATTTAAAGGTTTAAACAGTGGAGCTAGTGGAGGAGGTGTATCCTTGCCAGTCGGGAACAAGGAGGACATGATATTGGGAGTAAGAAGTTTTGGGGTGGCCTTCCCTTAACCTTTACAGTGGACGTGCCCACCGAGCTGGTAGCCGGCTGGTGGTTAGCATTTGAAAAGTAATGGTGGTATGTAAATGGATGAGGAGGGAAGGTTACGCCCCAGGGGGAGTCTTTTTAATTAATTTGATTAAAGTTGTAAGTTTGGTTAAGTTAATAAATGTTATTTAAGAATTGTATTTATTATGAGTTATATGATTGGCAAGGATAGGGTTATAGACAGGTTATATTGTGTTATGCTTTAAGAATATAGAATAGAGCATTACATTCTATATTCTAATTTTAACTTCAACTATGTCTCGTGTCTTCATTTCTAGGACTGGGACTGGGGGGAAAATGGGGAAATCCCCACTACTCACATACATGTGTTTAATTTGTTTATTAAGATTTCGCATTTTTATATATTTTTTTTATATTTTTATATATCTATCTTCAGAAGTTCTAAAAAAAAAGTTAAACACAGACAATACAACAATTGCACAGTACAACTGACAAAAATTGTATAAGGAAGGATAATTGCACTTATAAACAGATGTGCAGCAAAGTCCCACTGTACAAAAAATGAAAAAGGTCCTCTAAGTGTTTCTCCAGAATACCCGACTACCTCAGGAGGTGTTTATCTATTTCAGCAGCCTTTGCAAATGTCCAAATTCATGTCTTGCATTATTCAGCGTTGAGTGTCCCTTTATTTATATGTCATCAAGGACCTTCCCCTTCAAGTCACATGACTCTACTATTCTCCCACTCTCAACTTTAAGAAACACACATATTTATTTAAAAGCCTTCCATGGTCTAATAGCCCACTGGTTCACCACTGTGAGGGGTGAGTATTATTGTGCCATTAAGATGCCACAGCCAATTTGACCATTTATATGCCAGTATTATTGTGCCATTAAGATGCCACAGACAAGGTGCCCATTCAGATGTCAGTATTATTGTGCCATTCAGATGTCACAGCCAATTTGACCGTTAATATGCCAGTATTATTGTGTCATTAAGATGCCACAGCCAAGGTGCCCATTAAGATGCCAGTATTATTGTGTCATTAAGATACCACAGACAAGTTGCCCATTAATATGCCAGTATTATTGTGCCATTAAGATGCCACAGCCAATTTGCCCATTAATATGCCGGTATTATTGTGCTATTAAGATTCCACAGCCAATTTGACCATTAACATGCCAGTATTATTGTGCCATTAATATACCATAGCCAATTTGTACATCAATAGGCCACAGCCATTTTGCCCATTAATATGCCAGTATTAATGTGTCATTAAGATGCCATAGCCAATTTGCCCATTAAGATGCCAGCATTGTTGTACCATTCAGATGCCAGTATTATTGTGCCATTAAGATGCCAGTATTATTTTGCCATCCAGATGCAAGTAATATTGTACCATTATGATGCCAGTAATATTGTGCAATTAAGATGTTAGTATTATTGTGCCATTCAGATTTCAGTATTATTGTGCCATTCAGGTGCCAGTATTTTTGTGCCATTCAGGTGCCAGTATTTTTGTGCCATTAAGATGCCAGTATTATTCTGCCATTAAGATGCCAGCATTATTTTTCCGTTCAGATACCAGTAATATTGTGCCATTAAGATGCCAGTAATATTGTGCCATTAAGATGCCAGTATTATTTTGCCATTCAGATGCAGTAACATTGTTACATTAAGATGCAATTAATATTATGCCATTAAGATGCCAGTAATATTGTGCCATTAAGATGCCAGTAATATTGTACCATTAAGATGCCAGTAATATTATGCAATTAAAATGCCACAGACAATTTGGCTGCACGGAGGAGGGAAATACAGCCACCGGTTATGATGTACTGTCATATCCGGTGGCGATGATTTTTTTTACATTTTTTTAGGCCACTGCAATGCACTGCAAAGAGGACGTGCAAGGGCAGCTGCTTTGGGCGCCCCAGGAGTAACTGGGCCCGGGGCAGCTGCCCCATGTGCCCTACGTCACAGACGGCCCTGTATAGAGAGACAGCTACAACCCTTGGTAGTAAAGACTAAAGCCTACCTGAAAAACAGCATGAGCCTGTTAAATAATTTAAATTAAACAACTTGGCACACAGATTATATTATGGCAACCTGTGATGTAACATCTTTGTACAACTGTATTAGGCATGTAAAAGGATGTGAGATGACTTAATTTTTTCAGGATAAAGAAACCATGTTCCCAGAATTACAAAAAAACCTTCATAGTTAATGATATTAGATGGATTTTGTCCAATAATTGTTTCAGATATCAGGGGGCCTTTTATTTACAATTACAGGGGACAGCCATGGGCATCGGTTACGCCCCCAGTTGTGCAAACCTATACATGGCATTCTGGGAAGATTGTTTTGTTTATGTGGAGCATGATTGGAGGGCAAACAAGATTTATAGGTGATATCTTCTTGATTTGGAAGGGTAGTGAGGAGTCTTTGTTAATATTTTTTAGTCATCTAAATAGCAATGATTGGAACATAAAACTTACTATGGACTTTAGCAAAAATAAAGTGACTTTTCTAGATCTAGAAATTTATATAGAGAATTATGAAATAAAAATGAAAACTCATTTAAAAAATGTAGATGTAAAAAGCTATGTAATAGCTGTCATCTTGACAGTGGCCACTTTTCCCCATGCCTTACAAATATTCCAGAAAATCAGTTCCTTAGATTAAAACGTAATTGCACTGAAAAAGAGGTATTCACTGAACAAGCAAATAAACTATAGAAGGATTTTCGGTTCAAACAATATCCTGATAATCTCATTAAGAGGGCCTTAATAGAGGTAAATTAGATAAAGAAGTAACATTTACATGATAAAAAAAAATTGGAGATGCAATTGGTTACTGACTTCAATCAAGATTTTAAATATTTAAGAAAAATCTTTCAGAAACATTGGCAGTTGTTGCTAAAAGATACAGATTTGAAAACGATTCTAAACTGATAAATGAGTATAACATATAATATCATAAAATCATTGATCACATGCAAATCCAACAATGTCTTTTGTAATCAATTATATTTAAGTAACGAAATTACAACAAACTGATGTAGGTAATTATATTTATGCAACATAAGTGCAACAAGTAACGAATATACAGAACACGGAGCAGAGGTGTGTCTACAGATCAAAGTATAAAAGAGGGATGCTGTGACAGAGGTGGTGTGCAACTGAAGAAACCACTCCAGGCAAAATGCATCAGACATGCCCCTCTTCTCGTGACTTTATCATACTGAAAGCTTTCGACGGCTGGATACACAGACCTGCAGGGAAGCACACAGGACAAGCAGAGGTTCAGAAGACGATTCACTCCTTTCTGTTTGCTGTCACGCTGCTGGTTCCTGCAGTCCCATTGAGCGACCATCATGTTATTTTTTTTTACATACCGAGATCAGCCGGTTACAGCTGATACTGCGCGCGCATGTGAGTTACTTTGCAGTACTCACAATTCTTTTAAGTAAGCCTTTTTAATTATATCTCTATTAAATCTGCCATTTATTGTATTACACTATTGTGGAGTTTCTTTGCCTTTGTTTACATGCGATGATACACATGTGCTGAGTTGCTGTGAAGACAAAAAGTCTCCCTTCAAACAACTTCTGTGTACCTCAACCATTTGTTCTTAGAGAGCAGTATTCTGCTTCAGGCCATATATATATAGAGTCTTTTGAAAGAGTTCCTTTTTATTTTTACTCGCTGTTCCTTTTTATTTTTTGTGTATCTACACCAGCACCAGACTGCTTTGTCTGCTCCATCATGAATGCATGAAACACATCTTGATTCTCTACCATTATGGCCTGGTGCTGGTTGATCTCCAGCACTTCATCCTGGATACCAGAAACCAGATTAAAATTTAATTATATATGTAGATGCCCGCATTTTGAACTACTCAGGTAGCTCAGGACACTGGTAGCAGTAGATGCAGGAAGGCAAAGACAAAGACCTATGCCCAGAGTTTTTTGGCAGAGGAAAATAAGGAAAATAAGTCTGAGGAGAAGGAATGACATCTGGCAGGAGGTTGTGGATAAAGCATCCAGTCCATGGAGGTGGTAGAAAAAAGTAAGTGAATGTAAAATACTTATACACCATAGGCCACATGACTGTAGTTCATGTAACACATTTATTAGATGTGTCAATGATAGGTAGGAATGTACAGCTAGGGAATGTTGCATGCCACACATGGAAATTCAATTACCAGTCAGTTCAATTCCTTTCAGTTTGGTGCAGTTTTGCTGTAAATTTCTGGTTACCAGAAACTAGCTTGAGGCACCCCCCCCCCCCCCCCCCCCCGCCCCCCGACGGGAAAGGATAGATATTAGCAATGTATTATGTATGTATGTTCTATGTGGTCCAGTCAAATTGTTCCACCCCCAGGAATGTGGTTTAGAATAAGAGTGTTCTACCCTGACCTCCTGCATTTAAAAGTCCTAACTGTTGTGCTTATTTACCTCCTATATCTTCTAGAGGCCTCCCTACCTTTGTTTGCTTATATTCCTTCCCCACTGTTGGTGTGAGGTGGGCTTGTTAACTTTTGCAACACACCCATGTTAAATAGCTGCAGTTTATTCCAAATAGGGCTTTTGCATTGAAGTAGGATGCTTGACTTCTGAGAGATGCTCCTTCTGTTCCTGATCCTCTGCTTAAAGCACATTTGAATTGTGACCCTGTCCAGGAACTTGGAGTCTGAACCTGGGTGGCTCAACCAGCATAGAGGGGGGTGTTTTTCAACATCTTGAGACCCTTTGGCTACAGCAATATTTCTTCAGCTAAGCTGCTCCTGCTTAGTCACCCTTTCTAGGGTGTTTCTGCTTAGTCACCCTCTCTAGGGCATTTCTTCTGCTTAGTGACCCTCTCTATGGTGTTTCTCCTGCTTAGTTGCCCTTCTCAGGCCACACCATTACCTCACCCCTTGTTAAACTCTCCCCTACCTCTGCTTTGTCTACAGTCCCTGCTAAAGCTATTTGTTTAAACTACAGTTCTTACTCAACCCCTTTTCCTATGCGAAAGTTCCCTTTTGTCTGCTTCAGTCCTTATTCCAATCCTTATCTCTTTGCTTCTATATCTGTTCTCACCCTGTACAATAATAAAATACAACCATACATCTCCTCTACCTCTGCAATGAAACTCCTACCTGACCTGTTAAAGTCCCTGGCAGTTTGTTACCCATGTTAGCCAGGCTAAATTACTTATTACTATAATAAAACCAGGTTTACACTTTAGAAATGCAAAAAAGTACCCTGGCATTCCAAAACATTTTTTGAAATGACTGCTATTTTAAGTACTATGATAGCAGCTACACTATATACTATATAATCACTAAACTCAGGGTGTTAATCATGAAAGTGGGAATGGTAGGGAATTGACAAGTTTATTTCAAACTAATGGCCAAAGTAGCTGAAATGGAAAAAATCTCCAACTCAGCTGAAATGGAGAATTTTTCCAGCTTGGCTACTTTGGCCTTAAAGGGAAAGTCTAGTCACCCTTTTAACTTTGGTGCAATTTGTAGGCAGCACAGTGTAGAGTAGACTGCCATTTTCCTTTTTTTTTTTAGTTCTCTGTAAAAAAAGAGATTATACTTAGCATTAAAAGAGTGGCTACTAGTGGCCATTTTCGGGTACTACATTGGTACGTATGTATGCCTTAACGCATGCTCAGTTGCTCCTTCTCCCATCAATCACTGGGCTGTCTGAAGGATTTCCCAGCATCCCCAAGCCTCCTCTAATCTCCTGCTCTCAGACGCAAGCATTTCCATGGAAACAGGCAGGTCAGTGCTTCCTGCAGAGTGAGCTGGACGGAGGAAGGGATCACACAGGAACTTTTATTATCACAAAAAGGACTTCTCTGTGGATTGCAATATAAATCATTGTGTGACAGCAAGACAGTAAGTATTATATTGTATTTACTGCCTTGTTACAGCTGATTTAATGTGCAGTCATGGAGAATGAGTACTTTTTCTGATAATAAAAGTTCCTTTCTGTTTACTCCCCTGGGGGTCCTGCTCACTCTTGAAGGGGACATGTAGTATAATATTAATATAAATAAAAAGAGTGTGATGTGAGTGGTGGTACTAATAGGGGGGACTGCAGTCCCTATCATGCTCAGCCAGCTGACATTTATTATGGGGACTGCAGTGCCTATCATGCTCAGACAAGCTGGCATTATTTATGGGGAGGACCACACTGCCTATCATGCTCAGCTATGCTGGAATGTAGCGGGGACTGCAGTGCCTATCATGCTCAGCCAGCTGGCATTCATGATGGGGACTGCAGTGCCTATCATGCTCAGCCAAGTTGGCATTATTTATGGGGGACCACACTGCCTAATACAGCCAAGCTGGCATTTGTGAGGGGGCTGCACTGCCTATCATGCTCAGCCAAGCTGGCATTTAGGGGGGACTGCACTGCCTATCATGCTCAGCCAAGATGACATGATAGGCAGTGCTGCATGATATGACTGACATTATACAGTGACAGGGCACTAACTTATAATGCTCTTGTATACACTAGGATCTCTAATGCAACACATTGCCTGATTACATCACTAAACAGGAAATCATATTCCAATTCTTATTGGCTGCTGCTGGGAAAATAAATTCCCTTAGAAGCCTAAGGGAGACGTCCATTGAGTGGGCTGTCCTGAACCTCTGCAAATGTGCATTTTCATCTAAGTGTAATATCTTCATTTTTTTAAGTAATGCAAAATATAAAATATGCATTTGAAAGTACTTTGAAAGTACTTTAATATGCATTAAAATGTTGAGGAGGCATTTTGGGCACTAGACAGTCCCTTTAAGGTGACATTTCCTTGTCAAATCCATGCAACCTCCTCTTTCATCAATAAAGCCCTATGTCTTCTACTTTGACCTTTACATTGAGCTATAATGTACCAAATGTACATTATTCCAGATGTTAAGCCACTTTTAATTTGTAATTATTGCATAGCATATTTATATTATGTTCCAAGAATCTACATCTTAAATGATGACAGGTATGGCCTACATATATTTTCCCACAGTCACAGTTAATGTCATTCCTTTTTCATGGTGTTTTTAATAACTTTTAACCCCTTGCCGACACAGGACGTGCTAGGTCCATCCTGTGTGGCGAGTAGGGTTGCAACCTGGCCGGTAATTTACCGGTACAGCCGGTATTCAGGGTCTTGGGGCTTGTATATCTAATATACCGGCAATGCACGGCCTGGTATTTGTCTCCCCCCTTCCCAATTCCCCTTCCCCAATACTTATCTACTTGCTGCTGTCTCCCGGTGCAGGTCCATGGCTGTGAGGGAAGTGTTGTGCGCAGGGCCGGCCTTAAGTGTCCCAGCGCCCTGTGCGGGCTTCCCCCGTGGCACCCCCGTCTCCCCCCCCATGTATGTGTCCCTTCCCTCTTCCTTGCCACGTCTGTCTCTCTCTAACTCCCCATACCTGTTTTCTCTCTCTCCCCCTGTTCTGTCTCTCTCTCTCCCCCTCCTCCTGTTCTATCTCTCTCTCCCCCTGTTCTGTCTGTCTCTCTCTCCCCCTGTTCTGTCTGTCTCTCTCTCCCCCTGTTCTGTCTGTCTCTCTCTCCCCTTGTTCTGTCTGTCTCTCTCTCTCCCCCTGTTCTGTCTCTCACTCCCCCCATTCTGTCTCTCTCTCTCCCCCCCTGTTCTGTTTCTCTCTCCCCTCCCCTTGTTCTGTCTGTCTCTCTCTCTCCCCCTGTTCTGTCTCTCACTCCCCCCATTCTGTCTATCTCTCTCTCTCTCCCCCCCTGTTCTGTCTCTCTCTCTCTCTCTCTCTCTCCCCCTCCCCTTGTTCTGTCTGACTCTCTCTCTCCTTGTTCTGTCTGTCTGTCTCTCTCTCTCTCCCCCTCCCCCTGTTCTGTCTCTCTCTCTCTCTCCCCTTGTTCAGTCTGCCTCTCCCCCCCCCCCCCTCCCCTTGCCTGCAAATGTTGACCAGGGAGGGGGCGGAGCTAACCGGCTGAGTGGTGTAGCTCCGCCCCCACCCTGTGAAGCAGAGAAGCTCCTGCTTCACGGGGAGCTGTGGGTAGCAAAAGAAAGTGCTGCTCGGCTCCCCATGCTTAATGCAGGCATGGGGAGCCGAACAGCACTTTCTTTTGCTGCCTGCAGCTCCCCGTGAAGCAGGAGCTTCTCTGCTTCACAGGGTGGGGGCGGAGATACACCACTGAGCCGGTTAGCTCCGCCCCCTCCTGGGACCCAGTACAGCATGCCGAGCAGAGAGCTGGTGAGGGGGGATCTTTTGAGCTCCCCCAGCCAGTGCCTCTACCGGGTTTTTTGGGGGGGGGGGTTTAATTTTTTTTTTTTTTAAATTTTTTTTTTTTTAGCTGGCGGGTGGCGCCCCCTGGGGTGTTGCGCCCTGTGCGCTCGCACAGGTCGCACACCCCTAAGGCCGGCCCTGGTTGTGCGCTCCCCTCCAGCCGCGTGGATCAATAAAGTTTGTTAAAACTTTTTTTTAAAACAAACTTTATTGATCCGCGCGGCTGGAGGGGAGCGCACAACGCTTCCCTCACAGCCACGGACCTGCACCGGGAGACAGCAGCAAGGAGGTAAGTACTGGCTGGGGAAGGGGGAGGAGGGTGGCTATATCCTGGCATATTAAGGAGCAATAAACTGGCAAATTAAATGGCAATATCCTTGCATACTGAGGGGCAATAAACTGGCATATTAAATGGCAATATCCTGGCATATTGAGGGGCAATAAACTGGCATATTAAATGGCAATATCCTGGCATATTGAGGGGCAATAAACTGGCATATTAAATGGCAATATCCTGGCATATTAGGTGCAATAAACTGGCATATTAAATGGCAATATCCTGGCATATTAGGGGCAATAAACTGGCATATTAAATGGCAATATCCTGGCATATTTAGGGGCAATAAACTGGTATATTAAATGGCAATATCCTGGCATATTAGGGGCAATAAACTGGCATATTAAATGGAAATATCCTGGCATATTGAGGGGCAATAAACCGGCATATTAAATGTCAATATCCTGGCATATTAGGGGCAATAAACTGGCATATTAAATGACAATATCCTGGCATATTGAGGGGCAATATCCTGGCATATTAAATGACAATATCCTGGCATATTGAGGGGCAATATCCTGGCATATTAAATGGGAATATCCTGGCATATTGAAGGGCAATAAACTGGCATATTGTGAAAGATTTTTCCGCTTTCAGTGCTCAAACAGCATTGCAACGATGCTTCCACGTGGACACATCGTGCAATACTAAGAAAAAATGCATGTTGGCATTCGGAGAGCGATTGAAATGCCGGTTTTAAAAGGAACAATGCCTTTAAAACAGCAGGCATGTAAAACAAACATAGGAAGAAAATTTAATCACTTCCTATGCTATGTAAGTGTTGCTGGCTTGCGGTGCAAGTTGAGGCAATCAGCAACACAGAAAAAAAAAAACGCACATGGCGCTGCCCTTCTAAGGGCAAGAGCACAGGAGGCAGGAAGTAGCTGCTTCCTGTGCTCTGGAGGTGTCACATGATTGCCTCATCACAGAGCATCCCCACTGCCTGGTCAGATCTATATTAACCCAATATTGATCTCACCACTTAGGATCTGCCTCCCTCTACTCACATTTTTTTTAGTGAGGGAGAGAGACAGATCAAAGTAATAAAAGTAAGTTAAAGTACAATAAAAAAAATAAATACAATACAATAATAATAAAACAATAAAAAAATAAAAGCCATTCCCTGCGTTTAACCCCTTCCCTGCCATTGATCTTGCGTAAGCAGTGATCTTGCACATCAGCGCATTTATTTTTGCTGTTTGTCCATTTTTTATGGGTTCATTTTTTTGTACTGTAATTTATTACAGTACTACAAATGCTCTTTTAAGATATATTAACCCCTTCCTTGCCGTTGATCACTGCTTACCCAATGATATTGACGCCAAAGCAATTTTTATCTGTCTGCATATTTATTTTTTTACAAACCCGCTATGGGGTTACATATAAAGTAAAAATATGTTTTATTTTTTCTTAAGCTGTCTGAGCGCATAGCTATCAGTAACAGCTTATTCGTGGCAAAGGTGGTTTGGTGATTGCTCAGATGAGCATCACCATTCGCCTGGTTAGATCAATATTTGTGAATATTGATCTCACCAATTTTGATCGGCCTCCCTCTCCTCACATTTTGGTTAGGGAAAGAGACAGATTAGTATTAGTGATATAAAATAAAATGTTATAAAATTGTTTTATGAAAGCCATTCCCTGTGTATTAACCCCTTCCCTGCCATTCATCACTGTATAAGCAGTAATCTTGCACAGCAACAGTATTTTTTGCTGTCTGCACTTTTTTATGGATTAATTTCTTTGTACTGTAATGTATTACAGTACTAGATAGGCTCTTCTAAGAGCTATTAACCCAATCTTCTTAGGCACTGATTCTGTAGATCACTGCTTAGGCACTGATTCTGAGGCTGCGAACTCAGGGTTCGATTTTGACACATTTTCTAGTGATGTATCAATGGCTGCTGAGCCCCATGGTTTTGTGAGGTAAAATACATTTTCGGGCTTAAAAAATGTCCCAAATGGGACATGGGAGCAACTTTTCTGCATGTCAAAATTCCAAGTTGGAAAAACAAAAAACAGACCTCTCAAATGTTGCCTTTTAACCCCCAAATCACCTAACCGAAATCTATGTGAAAAATTACAATTATTTTTTTTTTTGCTGCAAAAGTTAAATGCCCTGAGTTGTCTATTTTCAAAAATATGTGGGGGGTCATTCATGGATATCAGTGTTACAATGTCACTATCACTAATTTTTAAAAACAAAAGGATTTTGAAATAGCTTTGCACTACTTATAGTTCTGGCCCTGTAACATGAATAAAAAAGCACAAAAACATCAAACATTGGCTATTTCTGAACTCAGCACAAATATTAGAAACTATTTAGCAGTGGTTTTTTGTTGTCTCTTGTAGATGAGTTTACGATTTTACATATTTTATTTTCTTTTTACATCAAATTATATGCTATTATCAAAATAATGGTATCAAAAGAAAGCCCTCCTTATGACTATAAAAACAATATATAGTTTGTGTGGGTCCACTAAATGAGACAGAAATAAATACTCATAGATACAGAATAAGATGTAAACTGACAGAAGGATGTCCACAAACTGACACAAAATGGAGGCTGCTGGTTTTTTTTAAGTTTAGTTTTCTGAGTATAAAAGAAAGTCTTCCAAATTCCTAACTCAGGGACGATAAGGTGGGCATTGTTAGTGGAAGGTTTATTACCCTAGCCACATCCCAATGTATCTATACACAGATGTGTCTAATACAAACAAGTGGAGAAAAGGGGGCAGAAGACACAGACTGTGAGAATATTTGGATCTTAGATTTGAAAAATCTAATAATCATTTTTATCTAATATGCAATGATAAGAATAAGAATATTGATAAGAATATTTACTCTAATTTGAAATGGTATTAACACTTCTATACATTTCAACATATATATTTTCTCACATTATACTCACAATCCAAGTATAGCTATAAATCATGACATCATCTCACTTAAATGAAACACACCCATTCACTTTTAATTGGCTAACAGAGAACAGGGTGTGAATCTGAGATAAGGGTTGGTTGATAAGATGATAATGGAGGGGTAGAGGGGATACCTAGGAGATACCTGAAAAGACCTAGGGGGACTGATTTTGGGACAGCTTCCACTAGTGGGGTGAGAGATGGGAATGTTTTAGAAAAGAGTCTCTCTCCTTCTGGGGAAAACTCAGGAATATGAGGCTTTTAATAGCACATGTTAACTATAACAATATACATCTCCAAATACACAGTATTGAGCCAAGTCCCAGGAGTAAAAAACAAAGAGAACCAAAGGCGTAGAAAATATATATAAGAAAAAGGAGTCGGGGGTAACCCGTATTTGGTATAAATCAAAACGACCTGGACTGAAATTACAATAAAGTCACTGGGGTAGTGGTGATTACTTATAGCAAAAGAATTATACTGAAGATAAAGTTTAAAATAGGTAGACAGCTACCAGTTTTATTGTAAAGTGTAAAACAGATAGAGTACAGATTCTATCTAAGGTGGTATATCCCCACCTATTGGTGAAACATAGACAACATATACAACATAAAATTACATGTAAGACTCATGTGTCCCTAATGCCATATACAATTTATAAAGATATATACTGTTTAGTAACCCAAGATTGAGGGAATAGTCCCAAGGTTATGTAGTATTGACAAGAGGGAACACATATAAAACACAAATCTAATAAGAAGCTGCTTTAAGGTGCCAGGGTAAGTAGTAGCCAAAAATATATAATGTAACAAGTGAAGTAGCTCTGGATATAGTATTAAGGTAGGATTGGGCTAGGTCAATCCTAATAGGCTGAAAAAGTTTTGCATAGGGGAGACCAGTGTATGGAGACCACTATGTTGCTCCAGAGTTGTAGCTCAATTGAAATAAACCTCTGATTTTACTGTTGTAATATACAAAACGCTGATAGGCAGTTTAAAGTGAGTTCAAAAACACCTATAGGAACAAATAAGGTCAACACAGAGTTAGCCGGCTCCACAAAGCGCCGGAGAAGACAAAGCACCACTCCAACAGTGAAAAAAATATATATAATAACGATATAGTATATATTTAAATTAAGCTAAATCAACATGGAGAGTAAGAGAGGCAAGTGGCACCAAGAGCAGTATGAACACGCCCGGCGAGCGTTTCGCTACCTGCTTCGTCAGGGGCGATCGTGGAATGAGAAGAGAAGCGTTTAAGAACAGAATCATAGAGTGCGTCTCCACCAATGAGTGAAGAGGGGGGTGGAGACAAAGCTGAGGGAGTAGAGGGGGTGTGAGCGCATCCAAAGCGATGATAGGAGGAAAGGAACACTCAGAGGACAGATGAAACTCTGAGGGGAAAGAGGGTGCGGAGCCTAATAGCGGGACTCGTGAGAGGGACTAATTGGTATTGACACATAGGATAAATGAAAAACAAGTACGATGTTTAATGAGAAAGTTGAATGAAAGAGGCTGAGGAACAGTTACTACACATAAATAGAGAAAATGAAGGAAATAAAGAAAAAATATATAAAGAATGTGGCTAATTCTGGGAATAAATTAAATATATATATTAAGTCAATCCACAAGTAAAGATAAATGTATATTAAGAAATAATAATAAAGCAATAATAAAAAAAATGGAGAATATGTAAAGTAAATATGTGGATAAAAAAGATATAGATAATAATGATAATATTGACAGAAAAATTAAGATGAGATATGATGTAAAAAATTATATAAAAAGTTATTATAAAATAGAATTATAGAAAAGATGTGTAGTTAAAGCCTTCATTTAAACCATGTGGGGCCAGAGTATGTAAACGGTATATCCATTTAGATTCTAATTGTAGAAGACGTTTGTTCTTGTCCCCCTTTCGTGGGGTATTTTGAATTTGGTCAATCGCACAGAAATGTAAACATGATGAGTTGGAATCATGGTAAGCTCTAATGTGCCTTGATATGGGGGTGTCCACTTTTCCAGATATGCAGTTGACGTGTTCAAGGACACGTCTGCGAAATTCTTGTATTGTTTTACCGACATATTGTATGCCACAATCACAGTTGATCAAATAAACCACATGTGTACTTTTGCAGTTAAGGAACGTATTAATCGTGTAGGTGTCTCCTTTGGTGAAGCTGGAGAATATTTTAGAAGGTGTAATGGAGTGGCATGCTTTGCATGAGCCACATCTGTAGCAACCTTTAGTTGGCTGCAACCAGCAGTTCAGAGTCGGAGTGTTGGCATGTAGGCTATGTACCAAAAGATCTTTCAAATTTGAGCCTCTCCTTGCTGTGAGGCACACGTTATCGGGTATGGCTCCAGCAAGAAGCGGTTCAGCCTTAAGAATAGGCCAGTATCTGGTAAGTATTTCCTGTACCTTGTTCCAGCCACAGTCGTAGGTGGCAATACATCGGATAGTGGACGTGGTGGACTTGTAAATAGAGGTGGTGTTAGTAGTGAATTGGTCCCTTTCCCAGGTGAGTGCCTTTTGGTAGGCTTTTTTTAATCATCTGGTGGGGTAACCCCTCGCTTTGAACATGAGACGTAATTTATCTGCCTCGAGATGGAAGAGAGTTAAGGTGGAGCAGTTGCGTCTAGCTCGCAGATATTGTCCCACTGGTATGCTACGGAGTAACTCCCACAACACCATTCTTCAATGGAAGGAGTCTCAACTACAAATCACCCTCTGCAGGTAATGTATAAATGTGGTACTTTGTTTCTAGCATAATCTCAATTTGTATGGATGTACCGTATTTTCTCGAATATAAGACGAGGTTTTTTTCAAAGCAAATGAAAAATCCTCCATGTCTTACATTCGAGATCGTCTTATAATCTGACCTCAAATTGAGGTCAGACTATAAGACATGGATGCTGGTCCCCAGCAGAGCTGCAGGGGACCTGGATCCCCCTCTCTAACAGCAGGGGATGTCTGCGCGATGAGCGCAGACTCCCCTGCTTCCGCCCGGCACGACCGCCGGGGCTTCTATGAAGAAGCCGGGTACTTCCGGCTTAGTCACAGAAGTCCCTGCGATCATGCCGGGCGGCAGCAGGGGAGGTCTGTGCTCATCGAGCAGACATCCTCTGCTGCCCCACTAGGCACCAGGGTGAATCGGGCAGCTGTCCGTCATAATAGACTGCCGTGTCAGGCAGCATGGAGGATGTCTGCACATATCGTGCAGACATCCCCCGGCTGCCCCCACTAGCCACCAGGGAACGAAACCAGGTAAGGGGTGGGGGGGGGGGGGCGGACAGAGGACACAGACAGACAAGGGGAGGGGGGGATAGAGAGAGACAAAGGGAGGGGGAGGGGGGAGGACACAGACAGACAAGGGGAGGGGGGGAGAGAGAAAAGGGGAGAGGGGGTAGAGAGAGACAAAGGGAGGGGGGAGGACACAGACAGACAAGGGGAGGGAGGGGGAGACACAGACAAGGGGAGGGGGGGATAGATGGAGACCAGGCGAAGGGGGAAGAGAGAGAAGTTTTTTGGGGAGAGAGAGACAACGCTGGGGGGGAAAGAGACCGCGGGGGGAGGGGGAGAGAGGCCGCATTGGCACATAAAAGGAAATAAAAACAAGAAATGCATTTGTATTATATAAAGTTTTTATTAAATATTAAAAATCAATTTACATATATACAAGTTAAACTTTTTTCCTATAGGGTAGTCTTATAATCAGGCTTTTAGTTTTTTTCCTAAAGGAATGTACAAATTTGGAGGGGTCGTCTTATAATCAGGGTCGTCTTATAATCGAGCAAAAATGGTAATTAGCATATAGATATTTGGGTAAATCGAACTTAAATCCCACAATTTATGGGATCTATATGTTTTAGCCTGATGTTTATCTGTCATCCTTTCTGCAGAAGGAAGCCAGAGGAATATCCTATAGATTTTACCATGAATCAGAAGTTCTTATAGTCTAGCAATTCACCCAAATATGTAATATCTAATCTCCAGAGATCTAAGATTCTTATTCTTAAAGTCTAAGATCAATATGAGTAGCCATTTAGTAACTCACTGGGAAATAATTCTGTAACAAAGATTTAAAATGTCAGTCATATATTAAGAAAAAAGAAATCCATTGGGTTTAACATTTACATTTGAGAAATCCATTGGGTTTAACATTTACATTTGAGGCTGATCAGAGACATATTAACTTTTTGGATCTTACTTTTATTAACAATAAAGAGAAAAAGACCTTTGAGACACATACCTACTTCAAAACTGTAGATAAAAACACCTATTTAAATGCAAAAAGTTATCATGATAAAAAGTGGGTTAACAACATCCCTGGAGGATAATTTTTGAGCATGCGCAGAAATTGTTCAAATATAGAACTCTTTGATGCAGAAGTTTAAGTGATTGAAGATTATTTGAAAAGGGATACAAAAAAGAACAAGCAGAGAGAAGCAGACATTTTTCTAAAGAAATGGACAAAGATACATTTCTTCAGAAACAAGAATCAAGAAAACAGAAAACTAAAAAATTTAGAATAGATAGAGTTAATGATATCAAAATAAATAATGAGCAGAGGTCTAATGATAAAAATCCAAATACGTTTGAAATGAGTTTTATTACTGCATTTTCAGACAAAACTCATACCATCAAAAAGATATTGGATAAGCATTGGCGTATTATTCAGACACATCCAATACTGAATTTTTGTCTCCATCTGATTTAACAAAAAAAATTCAAATTATTCCAAAATCCAACCCATCTCAATTGTGGAACCTTTTTGGGAACCAACAAAGGGTGGTACCGTTGTGGACGTTGTGGCCACTGTAGTGTTTGTCCTAAAAAGAAAGATAGCTTTGTTTGTTTTTTCTACTGGTTTGAAGTATGATATCCAAAGATATATGTCATGTAATTTATATGTTTGAGTGCCCATGTGGCCTCCAATATGTGGGTCAAACAAGCAGAGTCTTAAAGAAAAGATTGTATGAACACAGATATAACATCAAAATGAGTTATGTCAAACATACTGTATCTAAGCATTTCAAAGAGGTTCATAATAGAAATGATACTCTATTGAAAGCTTGGCTCACCCAAACCCTCTTAGAAGAAGAGGTACTTGGGAAGACGAGACATGCGAAAGACCTCCTATATCAAGGCCATACCTATATTATCCTCCCGGATATTGGCTGGCTCAAACTCCAGGCCCGTAAAGCCTTTAAACTGCTCACGGATGTTCTCCAAAGCAGAGACATATTGTACAGCTGGGGATACCCTCTGAGCCTCTCGGTCAGGCGCAACAGCCTTACACTCACTGTATCAGACCCATCAGACCTGGAGGTGTTCTATGAGGGGCTGGGTATACCACCGATGACACTTCCAAACTGGCCCACATTGACCCAGCTGGGATCTTTTGTCACCAATTTATCGAACCAACCCGACCATATCAGTGCCTCTCCTCCTCAACCCTTCTCAATGGTCCACTAGGACCTCTACCGGCTATACCACATCTGAGTGATGATCCTGACCTCCTGGATTCTGTCCACGCATCTAGAGGTTTTTCATGATGGACAGAACCCCTCTCCATACAAGCTGCTGTTCTATTCAATTGGTCAAACTATTAAAAGGATGGTATAGTACTGTTTTATTGATGCACCCCAACATTTATCAGCGAACAGCCTTATGACTTTGAACATTTTTCACAAACTTTATTGCTGAGACTCGTCTATTTCCAATCTTCATACCCAACTCTATACCATGCAGCTTGGCTAATGAGCTGATATATTTTTATCTGTCAGCCCCACCTTACCCATTGTAGCTCTGTCAATAATGTGCCACTATTCTATGTATTGATGGGAGTGGAGGGTGGGGTGGCCATGGGCTCCATAACCCATGCCCATAACCCCCAGTTCCAATGTAGACACCTTAGGCTCTCTAGGCTCCTTAATCATCTCATCTGACATTATAATATTTCAGGTCACCAGTCAGAGATGATTTGGCTTCTTCTCTGATGTACATCTCAATGAGGAACCAAACACCCCCCCCCCCCCGCAAGTCAGTGGCTTTGTACACAGGTGCTGAGACTCCTGACAATATATTTAACCTCTCATTGGTCTCACCCTTGCACATATGACTCCACGTTTTTGTACAGAAATTGTTATCTTTTCTCTTTTGACTGTTTTTTTTTTTATTTTATTATTGTACTATGACTGTATCTGTGTGCATATCTGTTTCCATGTTTACAGCTGGCCTCTGTTGGCGCTTTCCAGCCTCATTGTCGCTCCACAGCTCAACACGTCACCTTGGCACAAACAAGTACCCAGTCCACTCCTCTGTATATCAGAATGACTAACCACAAACCACCTATTCCTATTATCATTCCATCTATTAACGTCAAGGGCTTAAATTCGCCCCATAAAAGGGCGCAATTATTGGGGGAACTCCATTTTCTCAAAGCACTTCCAAAGGAACAAAGTACCAAAAATGTTTCACAGGAAATGTACTACAATTTATTTCTCCCATTTACCATTTGCTAGATCTAAGGGCGTGGCTATCCTCATCTCCAAAATTGTCTCACTCACAATCACCAGTACGTGGAGTGGCAATGAGGGCAGGGCATTATTCCTGAAAAGAACATTGGGTAATGACACCGTCACTATAGGTACCATTTATACTCCTAATGCAGATCAACACTCCTTTCTATGTTCTATTATTGACAAATTCTCTACTTTCTCTGAAGGTATATCGGTACCTGGAGGTGATTTCAATATGGTTCTGGACCCTCTCCTGGATTTCTCCACTGGGGCAGTTAACATTCGTTACTCCAAATTCAAAAAAGGTAAAATCTGAACTTCATAAACACCAACTCATTGACGCATGGTGAACACAACATCCACCCTCAAAAGACTATACTTTTTACTCTTCCCCGCATAATAAATATTCACAAATTGATTACATCACAGTTTCTCATCGACACTTATCCCTACTTTCCCATTCAGATATAGTACATATATATCTTGGAGCGATCATGCCCTTACACTAATCAAACGCATGATCCCTTTCTTACCCTCCCGTACCCTGAACTGGAGGATTAATGAAACCCTCCTCAAAAACCCATCCTATGTAACTGAACTTAATAAGACACTCCACCACTATTTTGCGGAAAACTACGCTGCTGATATCAGTCAAACAATTGTATTGGAGACCCATAAAGTGGTGATTCGTGGACACCTTATTAGTATTGCCTCCTTTGTAAAGAAAAGCAAATCAAGGGCCTTGATAGACCTCTTAAACCAAATAGCGGTGATAGAAAATAGACATAGACTATCTCTATCGCCCTCTACCTACCAAAACTTGTTGTCCCTAAGGTCCCAATTAGCCTCCATCTCCATGCACTAATCAAACTGAAAGAGCATATCATGTACTTAAGAGTAAAATTCACGAGTTTGGCAATAAACCTAGTAGACTCCTTGCTAAAGCCCTCCGTACAAAGCTATCCACCAAGCTTAGCTTGCCGCATCCTTCCGTGCCTACTATAAAGCACTATACAATCTACAAGATTCTACATGTAGATTCCCCTCTACCCCCTCTTCCATACTCACATCATACCTAGAGTCCCATCTCACGACCTCACTGTTGTCTGACACAATAGAGGCCTTGGATGCCCCAATTTCGAAAGAAGAAGTGTAATTAGCTTTAAAAGCTTCACCCACAGGTACAAGCCATGGTCCTGATGGCCTCACCCTTTTGTATTATAAAACATTTACAACTATCTTTGTCCCCCACTTTTTAAAAGCACTTAACTCTTTGGGACTGTCTGGATTTCTTTCTCCACAGTCCCAAAAGACACACATCACTATTATACCTAAACCAGAGAAAGACCCTCTAAAATGCTCCAGTTATAGGCCCAGTTCCCTTCTCAATAATGACATGAAACTCTTTGCAAAGATACTTGCAATGAGGCTTCGTGATGTGCTACCTGAGTGTATACACAGGGATCAAGTGGGATTTGTCCCTGGTCGAGAGGTCAGAGACAACACCACGAAGGTTGTCAATCTTTAACACTACATCAAACTATCGAACACCCCAGCTCTACTGTTATCAATAGACGCAGAAAAAGCATTCGACAGGGTGAATTGGGTCTTTATGCATGCGGCACTGTCCAAACTAGGCCAGGGTCCATACATGCTTAGGTGGATTCAATCCTTATATCACTATCCTATGACCCGCATATGCATAAATGGCACTTTATCAGACCCATTCACCCTGTCAAATGGCACATGTCAGGGCTGCCCTCTCTCCCCCCTCCTTTTTGTTCTGGACCTGGAACCTTTCCTCAATGCACTCAGATCGAACCAGGGGATATAGGGCCTGCACGTTGGTCCTCGACATTACAAGGTCACCACCTTTGCAGCCGACCTACTCCCTTCCTCATGTCATGGATGAAATGAACCTATACGCATCCCTATCTAATTTCAAAGCCAACCTAGCTAAATCAGAAATTCTCAACATAACAACACTGTAAAAACCTGGTGAAGACTTTACAAAATGACTATCCCTTTATATGGGCACACAACCGTATTAGGTATCTGGGAATTGTGTTTTGTAATGATCTTATCCAAATTTACTCCCTCAATTTCACACTGTTAGCTAGACAAATTAGACTTGGCATGGAGAAATGGACTAAGCGAACCTTGTCGTGGTTTGGCTGGGCAAGTGCAATCAAAATGAACATCCTTCCGAGGTTAATGTACCTCATCCAAACCCTCCCTATACAAATCCCTAAACACTTCTTCACAGAACTCAAAAGAGACATTAATAAATTCATATGGCAAAATAAGGCCCCGTGGGTGGGACTTTCTTATCTAGTCAGACCAAAGTACTTGGGAGGCACTGGACTCCCAGATATTGACACCTACCACAAAGCCATACACCTAGCCCCCATAGTGGAATGGTCAGGTCCCGCTAAAAAACAATGGATCTCTCTTGAGCAGAGAGGTCTGACTATACCAATACCTTCTGCTGCATGGACTCCATTGACCAAAAAAATAGCCGCACACATCAATAATCCGATGACCTACACTACTCTCAAACATTGGACAAATCTTCGCAAACTAGACGGACTACTTAAACTCCCCTTCCCCACTCACATCTCTAATACATAACGCAGACTTTCCTCCTGGCTTTACTACTGAAATACTTAAACCCATGTTTTCTGCAGACATACCATATCCCAGACTAGGCTACATAATGAAAGGCAATCATTTCAAACCATTGACAATGTTCTTCCCAGAAGCAGAGCTGGGATTGGCGCTGGGCGATATGTGTATCGCCCAGCAATACACATATGATCAGCGCAAACACTATGTCCCCTCAACCATGAAGCATAAAACTTACCCCCTTACACTTACTCCTAATGAGGCACTGTGCACATCACCAGATGTTCCTAAAAAATGAATTTCCTCGATATATGAATTCCTGACCAACCTGAAACCCTCTACTAAGCCGTACAATATATGGATTTGGGAAACCGATTGTGGCACTACACTCTCAGACAAACAATGGACGAAAATAGCTCTTCTTACACACAAATGTACTATCTCTGCCCATGCACAGGAAAACTCATACAAACTATTAACCCAATGGTACAGGGTCCCGACCTCATTAAAAAGACTTTTCCCTTCTCAATCCTATAACTGTTGGAGATGTCACTCCCATAAGGGAAGCTTCCTCAACATCTGGTGGACATGTCCACTTCTTATGCCGCTATGGACAGCTGTCTTCGACACTATTAAAGCAGTTTCAGACCCTGATTTTCCAAGTACTCCACTGGCATCTCTATTGCATTACACTAATTTGCCCATAGGCAAATACAAAAGATCCCTCACACTTATACAACTTAATGCTACTAAAATACTAATCCCACGATTCTGGAAGCTATCCAGGCACCTACATTCAAGGATTGGGCCGTCTCAGTGGAGGACCTCAGGAGATCGGAGGAACTGATCAACACAGCAAAAGGTGGGGGATTACAAACTGTATACAAATGGCAACCATCTTGAAACTTCCAAATGTACAGAAATCCTCACACAACTGCTAGAACCACAATAGCAAATTTTCATGACTCACAAAAGGGAACTTGCCATGAACTTATGCCCCCAACAGGCTGGTTTGCCTCCAGGATATGGGAGTCTCTACCCATACTCCTTATAGCCCGAATTTGTGCAGTTTACTGCTCTATCAGGTGGTTCCAATGGACAAGAAACCTCTCCTGTTACGCTTACATGTATAGTTTTCTAAAAACTGTGCTTGGCGGTAGATAACGCATTCCATTTAATTATACCACAGATTGCACCTGAAGTCTTCTGTTATACTGTTATTCCCTTTATTGTCATGTAAATACTAATATGTTTATATTCCCTATGAATAGGCAAGGGCAACCTAATCTCCCCTATTTAACATGCAACAGCATGTCTTTTAACCCCTTAGTGACAAGACATTTTCACCTTGACTTTCCCTTGGTGACAATGGCTGTTTTGACATCTCTAGGGTGTTTGTGTTTAGCTGTAATTTTTTTCTTTCTCACATACAGTACCCACACAAATTATATGTTGTTTTTATCGTCATAAGAAGGGCTTTCATTAGATACCATTATGTTCATCATATCTTATAATTTACTACAAAAAAAATCATAAAATATGATGAAAAATTAAAAAAAACACACTTTTTCTAACTTTGACCTAAAATATAATTTACACAAATAAAATCATTAAAAAAGACCCCATCTAAATAGTTTCTTAATGTTCTCCCGAGTTCATAAATATGCATGTTTCCATATTTTTCGGTATTTTTTTGCGAGTTATGGGGCAAAAAACAAAAATAGTGTTTTTTGTTTTTTTCCTATATTGATCTTTTGACCCCAACCCGAACCCAAAATTTAACCCTAACACTAAATTTAACCCCAACTCTAATCCTTATTATATCCCTTAATATTTTTTAACTTTAATTTATTTCAACCCTATCCCTTATGCTAAAAAATATTTAATTTTAACCCTATAGGCTAATATAGCTAAATAACCTGTTTTTAATTAATTAAATATTTATTTTAAATATTTCCCATTGCAATGCTACTAAACTACCACTAGGGGTAGTCAAGTAGCATATTCAGAGCGACGGAAGTGAAGTTACTTTCACTTCCGAAGCTCAGACCGGCAGAGGACTTAGCCATATTGACGGAGCAGCATGCTCCGTCAATATGGCTCCCCACGATCGCTCCGTGGGGGCGATCGTGGGGGTCCCGAAATAGAAATTTCGGTGCTGGCTATTGCCTCGATGTCGAGGCAATAGACCAGCACTGTTAAAGCAGTTTTCGCGATCGTTGATCGCGAAAACCGCTTCATTCAATGCAGGACGTGCCAGGCACGTCCTTTGTCGTTAAGGGAGTTTCTCCCAGGACGTGCCTGGCACGTCCTTTGTCGGCAAGGGGTTAAACGTCTCTACCCCCTCCCCCCTCTTTTCTTGTCTATCCCCCTCCCTTCCATCCCGAAACTCCCACACCATCCAACCACTGATGCATCGCATATCTGGTAGCATCTCATAATACCATTAAGAATCCGAAACTTCCCCACAAAATGCTGTAAAGTGGGATCACAACTGCTTGCCTAATATGATCATACTTACCTCTTCACTCATACTTTCCCCCCACTTCCCTCCTCCCTACCCTGCTGTGATCCTGGTTATAGGAAATGTTGGAATGTCTTGGATAGACTTGTAATGTATCCTTTGTAACTGCCTTGTATGCCTATTTATATATATTGTTTTTCCCTTCTTTTTTTACTGGACCTTTCTCCTCTTTTATTGTTGTATTACCACAAAACGTTGATAAATAAATATTATATAAAAAAAACTTACAAGAGCAGCGTGGCTGGGCAAAGAAATAACCCTACAACACACAACATGACCCAATAAAGCTCAAAAACTGAAGTTAAGATAAATTACCTCCTGTAATGTAAATGTTAACCAACATTTTCTTTTACGGTGTTAAGACCATAAGCCTATTGCTAAAATGTTGTTGAAGGGACAGTCTAGTCACCCTTTTAACTTTGGTGCAACTTGTAGGCAGCACATTGTAGACTAGACTGTCATTTTCCGTTTTTTATTTTTTTTAGTTCTCTGTAAAAAAGATATTATAGTTAGCTTTTAAAGAGAGGCCACTAGTGGCCATTTTCGGGTACTACATCAGTACAGCCATATGCCCGAACACAAGCACAGTTGCTGCTTTTCCCATCAATCACTGGGCTGTCTGAAGGATTTCCCAGCATCCCTCGGGCCTCCTCTAATCTGCTTCTCTCAGATGTGAGCAACTCCATGGAAACAGGCAGGTCAGCATGCTCTATATACTGCTTCCTGCAGAGTGAGCTGGAGGGGGAAAGGGATCACAGAGAAACTTTTATTATCACAAAAAGGACTTATTATCCATGGAGCACAATAAATCATGGTTTGTCAGCAAGGCAGTAAGTATTATATTGTATTTACTGCCTTGCTAAAGCTGACACTAAGCCTGTGATTTATTGTGCTAGTCATGGAGTCCTTTTTCTGATAATAAAAGTTCCTTTCTGTTTACTCCCCTGGGTGTCCTGCTCACTCATGAAGGGGACATGAAGTATAATATTAATATAAATAAAAACGCACCAGTATCTACATTTTAATAATTATTAAATCACACTATAACTATAATTCCTATCATACACACACAGGCTCTGAACTTACCATCATAATCATATTGATATTAAATAAACTGTAACTTAGGGGGGGACACACTGCCTATCATGCTCAGCCATGCTGGAATTTTGGGGGGACTTCAGTGCCTATCATGCTCAGTCAGCTGGCATTTATGATGGGGACTGCAGTGCCTATCATGCTCAGCCAAGCTGGCATCATTTATGGGGGGACCACACTGCCTATCATGATCAGCCATGCTGGAATTTAGGGGGGACTGCAGTGCCTATCATGCTCAGCCAAGCTGGCATCATTTATGGTGGGACCACACTGCCTATCACAGTCAAGCTGGCATTTATGAGGGGGCTGCACTGCCTATCATGCTCAGCCAAGCTGGCATTTAAGGGGAATGCACTGCCTATCATGCTCAGCCTTTGAAAGTACTTTAATATGCATTAAAATGTTGAGGATGCATTTGGGCACTAGACAGTGCCTTTAAATGTTTAAACCATCACTTCTTAGTAGATGGTGAATTTGTGTATCTAACTTCTCATCTATTTTTAGCCTATCCAGGACTAAGATAGCATAGTTGCCAACATTTGAA
This sequence comes from Pelodytes ibericus, assembly GCA_036172795.1. Taxonomy (NCBI): domain Eukaryota; kingdom Metazoa; phylum Chordata; class Amphibia; order Anura; family Pelodytidae; genus Pelodytes; species Pelodytes ibericus. The sequence goes on along the minus strand of CM069866.1, from coordinate 35,121,511 downwards.
AAAAAATTCCAGGGACATTTTGCAGCTTATCTTCCAATTGACCACACCTCCTTTTAAAAACTCCGCCCACTCAATATAATTAGCATAATGTAACTCCATCTATTTGTCACAGTGTAGATTATATCACCAAGTTCCCACCAACATTACACTCACAGCACAACATCTACATGAGGCAGGTGCATTACATGAAATATAGTAAGACCTGGTGCAGATGGGCTTCAGTCAGAGAGCTGTGTGAACACCATAAACATACATTAATATGAACCTACCACTTCTGCTGGAATGCCATTTCATGTATCCACCCCCCTATCAGTAAAGTAATACTGCCTGGCCTTATCTTATATATAGCCTTATACCTATCCCATGCATGATTAAACTCCTTCACTGTATTAACCTCTACCACTTCTACTGGAAGGCTATTCCATGCATCCTCTACCCTCTCAGTAAAGTAATACTTTCATTAGTTACTGGCCTTATCTTATATCTAGGATAACCTTATACCTATTGCATGCATGCTTAAACTCCTTCACTGTATTCCCCTCTACCACTTCTGCTAGAAGACTATTCCATGCATTCACTACCCTCTCTGTAAAGTAATACTTTCATTAGTCCCTGACCTTATCTTATATCTAGGAAAGCCTTATTCATATACCATGCATGTTTAAACTCTTCACTGTATTAACCTCTACCACTTCTGCTGCAAGACTATCCCATGCATCCACTACCCTCTCTGTAAATTAATACTTTCATTAGTCCCTGACCTTATCTTATATCTAGGATAGCCTTATACCTATCCCATGCATGCATGAACTCCTTCACTGTATTAACATCTACCACTTCTACTGGAAGACTATTCCATACATCCACTACCCTCTCAGTAAAGTAATACTTTCATTAGTCCCTGACCTTATCTTATATCTAGGATAGCCTTATTCATATACCATGCATGATTAAACTCCTTCATGTATTAACCTTTACCACCTATACAGGAAGTCTGTTCCATACATCCACTACCCTCTCAGTAAAGTAATACTTTCATTAGTCCCCGGCCTTATCTTATATCTAGGATAACCTTATACCTATCCCATTAATGCTTAAACTCCTACCTCTACCACTTATGCTGGAAGACTATTTTATGCACCCACCCACCACCCTCAAAGTAATATTACATTTCTGACCACAAAAATACATTCAAATATTAAATATTTCCAGCCTTTTCAAAAGCTTGAGGTGGACCCCAAATATATGTATATAACTAGTTGCATTTATACTTATATGAACTTTTTAATATTGTATTCAACTGTTTTATATGTAATAAAAATGTTATTGAAAAATTGTTAATTTCTTTTTTTATCCCTTCCTCTGCACCCACGATGCACCTAAAGAACTTAACACAGCACCATACAGCACCCACAGCACTTTGTACCCACACGTTTTGGCATGCCACAATGTCAATTTGCCCCCCAGAAAATACCATAATGTAACTTTGCCCCTGCAGAACACACCACAGTGACACTTTGCCTTATAGTACATGTTATTTTGCCCCACAGAACATGCCACAGCATCACAATGGCTAGAGTCAATTTTCCCATTAATATGCCACTATTCGCCTGACCTTTAATATGCCACTATTAGCCTGGCCATTAATATGCCACAATTAGCCTGGCCATTAATATGCCACAGCCTAATTGCCCAGTAATATGCCACAGTGTAATTGCCCAGTAATATGCCAAGCATAATTGCCCAGTAATATGCCACAGTGTAATTGCCCAGTAATATGCCCAGCATAATTGCCCAGTAATATGCCACTGTTTTATTGCCCAGTTATATGCCCAGCCTGATACCCCAGTAACATGCCACAGTTTAATTGCCCAGTAATATGCCCAGCCTGATCCCCCAGTAATATGCCACAGTTTAATTACCCAGTAATATGCCCAGCTTAATTGCCCAGTAATATGCCACAGTGTAATTGCCCAGTAATATGCCCAGCATAATTGCACAGTAATATGCAACAGTGTAATTGCCCAGTAATATGCCACAGTGTAATTGCCCAGTAATATGCCAGTGTAATTGCCCAGTAATATGCCAGTGTTATTGCCCAGTAATATGCCCAGCATAATTGCCCAGTAATATGCCCAGCATAATTGCCCAGTAATATGCCACAGTGTAATTACCCAGTAATATGTCCAGCATCATTGCCCAGTAATATGCCACCATATAATTGCCCAGTAATATGCCCAGCATAATTGCCCAGTAATATGCCACAGTGTAATTACCCAGTAATATGTCCAGCATCATTGCCCAGTAATATGCCAAAATGTAATTACCCAGTAACATGTCCAGCATCATTGCCCAGTAATATGCCACCATTTAATTGCCCACTAATATGCACAGCATAATTGCCCAGTAGTATGCCCAGCATAATTACCCAATAATATGCGCAGCCTGATCCCCCAGTAATATCCCACTGTTTAATTGCCCAGTAATATGCCACCATTTAATTGCCCAGTAATATGCCAGTGTAATTGCCCAGTAATATGCCAGTGTAATTGCCCAGTAATATGCCCAGCCTAATCCCCCAGTAATATGCCACAGTTTAATTGCCCAGTAATATGCCCAGAATAATTGCCCAGTAATATGCCACAAAGTAATTGTCCAGTAATATGCCCAGCCTGATCCCCCAGTAATATGCCACAAAGTAATTGCCCAGTAATATGCCACAGTTTAATTGCCCAGTAATATGCCAGTGTAATTGTCCATTAATATGCCCAGCCTTATCCCCCAGTAATATGCCACAATGTAACTTTGCCCAGTAATATGCCACCAACCTCCTCCCCCCTTCCTCCCTGCCCCAGTACTCACCTGCTCCATGTCTCCTCCATGCACCAGGTTTGTTATTTTTCATTTAAGTTTTTTGAAGAAAAAAAAAAACTCCCCTGCTCCGTTCAGTCTGTGAGCTGAGCTCACAGGAGCCTGTGTTAGCAGCCCTGTCACACGCGTCCTGCCAGCTTGCGGCAGACACGTGTGGCAGGGATGGCTACAGCAGGCTGATGTGAGCTCAGTGTCGCGCTATGACATCACGTGACCCGCGATCGCGCTAAAACAGCGCAATTTGCCGGGATTGTCCCCGGGTGAGATTTCCCCCGGGACAATCTCGGATTTTACGGGACTGTCCCGGCAAATCCGGGACAGTTGGCAAGTATGAGATAGTTCTCTTCCTAATGTGTGCTTTTACCTAGTAACTGAATCTTTAGGATTTAGCCTTGAAAGGGTTAGTCACAAGTTGTCAGCCAGATGCTGAATTAAGAAGCCCCCGTGAAGGGGGGCCAGTGGTTAATGCCTGTCAGTTTCTTTCCAAAGGGTCATGAAGCTGCAAAGAGGTCAGAGAATTAAAAGTTACACAAAGATAGTTATTTAATCTCCATAAAGATAGCATGATGATAGAAGAAGCCAACAAACTTCAATTCCCTTCCTGAAGCAAAATCATTTAATTAAACATACTGTAATGTTTAATATAATTTAACACATTTTTATTTACAGGTTATTATAATAACATTGAATTGGAGTTGTTTTTTATCAACAACTTTGCGAGGCAGTGTTCTTTTTGTTTATCTTAATAGGTAATCAAACGGCTAAGCATGTGTTCCTATGCTGGAAGGACCCCATCTTACAAAGGGGGATGCCCAGAAAGAAAGGTTAAAGACCACTGCCGGTACCTTAAAGAAACATCAACACAAGATCAGATTAGGATCAGATAGTTATTGTATGAACAGGGGTTTATTAACCCCTTCATGACGCTAGGTGCTTGCATCCCAAACGATGCAAGCACCAAAACGTCACAAATTGTTCCTGGCGACCGATCACAAGGTGATCGGTAGCCAAGAACACTCTGGCAGAGACCCGATCAGGGTCTTAATAGACCCTGTGGGTCCCTGCCAAAATATCGCGAGACCTCCGGACGTCACGTGTCAAGCAAGGAAACCTTTGTCCCAAGTATGTTGTCAACCAGCTGAAGGCCAAAGAGAATCCACATTGCTACAAGGCCATTAAAGCTTGATATTTCCATTTCTTTGGTGACTGAAGTCATGAAGAAATAGTTTTTCATTTGCTTGGCTTTGCAGATTAAAACTAAAGCTCCCGAGTTCATAATTTTAACCAGTCCCAAATACCTACTTCTTAACCCCTTGCCGACACAGGACGTGCTAGGTCTGTCCTGTGTGGTGAGGTGTTGAGGACACAGGACGGACCAAGTCAAAACACTTTCAGTTCTCAAACGGCATTGCAACGATGCTTCCGTGTGGAAGCATCATGCAATACTGAATAAAATGCCCGTCGGAGAGCAATTGAAATGCCGGTTTTAAAGGCGCGTGCCTTTAAAACGACGGGCATGTAAAAAGAGCATAGGAAGCTAATTTAATCGCTTCCTATGATCTGTAAGTGTTGCTGACTTGCCTCGCAAGTCGAGGCAATCAGCTACACACACAAAAATTGCACGATCTTGGTCACTGTGTGACCAAGATGGTGCTGCCCTTCAAGGAAAGAGCACAGGAGGCAGGAAGTAGCTGCTTCCTGTGCTCTGTGGCTGTCACACGATTACCTCATCACAGAGGCAATCTGTGACTGCCAGGTAGTACTACAAAGGCTCTTCTAAGAGCTATTAAGCCCTTCATTTCCGCCGATCACTGCTTATGCAATGATATTGACACCAAAGCAATTTTTATCAGTCTGCATATTTTTTTTACACACTCGCTATGGGGTTACGTGTAAACTAAAAATATTTTTGATTGTTTTTTCAAGCTGTCTGAGTGCATAGCGAACAGTAACCACAAATTAGTGAGATGAGCATCACCATTCGCCTGGTCAGATCAATATTTGTGAATATTGATCCTACCAATTTTGATCTGCCTCCCTCTCCTCACTTACATTTTTGTGAGGGAAAGAGACAGATCAGTATTAGTGATATAAAATAACATTTTATAAAATAGACAGGTTTTATGAAAGCCATTCCCAGTGTATTAACCCCTTCCCTGCCATTCATCACTGTATAAGCAGTAATCTTGCACAGTAACAGTATTTTTAGCTGTCTGCACTTTTTTATGGATTCATTTCTTTGTATTGTAATGTATTACAGTACTAGATAGGCTCTTCTAAGACCTATTAACCAATTCTTTGCTGTGGATCACTGCTTAGGCACTGATTCTGAGGTCGCTGACTCAAGGTTCGATTTTGACCCTGGTCACCTTTCTGATACATCATCTAGTGATGTATCCATGGCTGCTGAGCCTTTGCCACAAGGAGTCATGGGTGTAAATTACATTGGCTGACTTCAAAGATATATACCATATAGGACATGGATGCAGGTTGACTACATGTCAAAATTCCAAGTTGGAACACTGAGATGCGCACCTCACAAATGTTGACTTTTATCCCCCAAACAACCAAACAAACCTATACATGGATGCTATCTCTGTACTCGGGAGATGTTGCTGAACACATATTGTGGTGTTGTTTGGCAGTGACATATACCAGAATCTGCGAATTCATGCCTGAAGTACAATGTATGTGGAAACAAAACTCCAAAAATGTACTACCACAAACTTTGACAAAGGCTGGTGGTAGAATTAGTACATATAGAGTATTAATATATATACAGTATATATACAGCAAATACCACGATTTGAAATACCTTAGGATGTCTATTTTCCAAAAACATATGGGTTTGATGGGGTAAAATACATTGGCAAGCTTAAAAAATGTTCCAAATGGAATATGGGCGCAGGCTGACTACATGTCAAAATTCCAAGTTGAAAATGCGCCCATCCCAAATGTTGCCTTTTAGCCCCAAAACAAACCAACAAACCTATGCATGGGTGTTATCCCTGTACTCAGGAGATGTTTCTGAACACATATTGAGGTGTTGTTTGGCAGTGACACATAACTTTGTGAATTCATGCCTGAAGTACAATGTATGTGAAGCAAAATTACTACCCCCAACATTTGACATAGGCTGGTGGTAGAATTAGTGCATTTAAAGTATTAAAATACTACCATTTGAAATACCCTAGGGTGTCTTGTTTTCAAAATATATGGTTTTGTGGGGTAAAATACATTGTCTGGCTTAAAAAATGTCCCAAATGGGACATGGGCGCAGGTTTCCTGCATGTCAAAATTCCAAGTTGGAAAACCAAAAAGCACACCTCTCAAATGTGGCCTTTTAACCCCCAAATAACCTAACCAACCTATGCATGGGTGGTATCCCTGTACTCAGGAGATGCTGCTAATTACTTATTGAGGTGTTATTTGGCAATACCCCTTCACATTTTCAAGGAAATGTTTACCTAAATTGCAATCTATGTGAAAAATGTAAAAAAAAAATTTTGCTGCAAACTTCGGCAAAGGTTGGTGGTAAAATGGATACATGAAAAGTGTCAAACTATCCCAAGTTTGATGCCCTGAGTTGTCTAGTTTTCAAAAATATGTACATGTGGGGATCATTCATGGATTTAGTACAGATATCAGTGTTACAATGTCACTATCGCTAATTTTGAAGAAAAAAAAAGGATTTTGAAATAGCTTTGCACTACTTCTAGTTCTGTCCCTGTAAGATGAATAAAAAAAGCACAAAAACATAACACATGGGCTATTTCTGAACTCCGGACAAATATTAGAAACTATTTAGCAGGTTTTTTTTGTTGTCTCTTGTAGATGAGTATAAGATTTTTCAAATAAAATTCAGAAAAAATGTTTTCCATTTTTTTGCAATATTTTATTATTTTTTATATCAAATTATATGCTATTATCAAAATAATTGTACACTAAATGAGACACAAATAAATTACAGCAAAACACAAGCACCTCACAAATGGTAAAACAGCCCATGTCACCAAGCGTCGGACAAGCCAAAAAAGTCATGTCACTAAGGGGTTCATGAATTATTGGTTCCAGTTTGGGGGGATTTGCCAGAGGTATTGAACAGTAAGCTCGAGACTGGTACATATGAATAAAGTAGAAGCCAAGGATAACAAGATGGATGATAGCAGCCTCCATTTTGTGTCAGTTTTTGGACATCCTTCTGTGTGTTTAAATCTTATTCTGTGTCTCTGAGGATAAAAGAAAGCCTTCCACATTCCTAACTCAGGAACAGATAAGGTGGCCATTGTTAGTGGAAGGTTTATGACTCTAGCTATATCTCATTGTATGTATGCAAACACAGTTGTGTCTATATTCAAACAAGAGGAGAAAGGGGGGCTGAAGATACAGGCTGTGAGATTATTTGGATCTTAGATTTGAAAAATCTAATAAGGGTTATTTTAAACACACCTAGTTGATTCAAATCGCTCATTAAAATATATAATTATATCACAACTTTATTAATAAATATGTAAAATATAATTAATCCTACATATTAATTAGAATATTGTTTTTATTGTTTTATTAGTGTGGTATACATTTTATTATGAGTGTTAATCTAATGGGGAATGATAAGAATAACAATATTTACTCTAATTTGAATTTGTATTAACACGTCTATACAATTCAACAGATTTATTTGTATTATTTATTTCGTCCAAAATGAATTTCGTCCATTGCTGCATTTGTTTCAGACGAAATTCATTCATTATTTTTTTTTTCGTTATATTCATTCGTACGAATGGAAAATAATTCACCTATTGGAGAATTCGGTTCAAATAGTCTAATTCATCCGAATTCCCCAAAGTTATACTATGTATTGAATGAACATAGGTGAAATGTTCATTCATATGAATTGAATGGTGAAATGAATGCAGCAATGGACAAAAATGGCCTCACATCAATAGTAGAAGGTTGGAGAATTCGGTTTAAATTTTCAAATTTCATCCCTTACCTATGCTACTGAGCTGTTGAAATTTGGCTCTAAATGGTTGGGAAATTCAGATATAGAAACTTATGGACATGATTTTGTTGAAATCAAACAGATAGAAACATAGAAAGTGAAATGTTAGTGGTGTAGATGTAAACCCAAAAGTGTGATTAAAATAATATTAATAAAAGTGTATACAAATATTTGATATGTTGCATATTAAATTTAAACAAATTAAAAACCTGTGGTTTATATAATAATATTCCCTGTTGACAGTTTCACACATTATTTGTTGGCTATAAAGGGCCAGTAACCTTTATTAAGGCTACTTTGGACTTAAGTTTAAAATTCCTGTCTCAATTCACTACAGTTTCTCTCGTGGAGTATACCCTTTAGTGACCCCTTAAGACATTTGTTTCATGCATGCTTTGACAGTATCCGTGGGAGCTAGATTGACAGCACCACCATGTGCGGTCACGCTGTCACACAACCAGGCAGCACTGCGCATGCGCAGTATTCAGTCTCCAGTGTCCCTGACACTGGAGAACAGATGAAGAACATGGTGTTGCAGTCGGAACTGTCCCGCGAAATCTCTTAGAGAATGTTACTGATATATTACGCCATTCAGTCAGGGATACTCCTAAGACATACATTAACCCTTAAAGATTAAGGACCAATGACCAGAGGCGATTTTTCCATTTTGATATGTGGTTGATTAAACTTGGTTTTCCTCTCTCACATTTAATGCACCCATGCAAGTTATATGTTATAATTTATTTTCTTTGGATGGATACCATGTATAGATAAATAATCTACAATTTAGTATTCAAAAATACATATAAAAGGGTAGAAGTTTAAAGTTTGCTCTAGTCAGAATCACAGCACAGGCCTGCAGGAGTTAACTGTACTTAAATTAATACATGAAAAGAATATAAGTAATTTAGTAAAATTGCAAAAAATAAAAATGATGAGAAAGAACTAAATGAGGGCCATAAACTTGGAAGGAAACTGATCACAGTAAAAAAGAAACTGATCAGCAAGTGAACGGTTCAATTGTTTAAACAGGAAATTAGTTTGTTTTTTTCCTTTCACTGTCATTTTGCTTCCATTCTCTCTGTGTACTTCACAATCAGTATGTGAAGTGCAGGGAGTGAATTGGAGGCAAAATCAGTGTATATAAAATTTAAAATATAACATAGATTGTATTAAGGGTTGCCACCTTTTCCTCAAAAAAAATACCGGCCATGTGTATGCGGAGCTCCAAGAGGGAGGGGCCATGAGGGGTGGAGCCATAAAGGGGGTGGATTATCACTGAAATTATATATATATTTGTATATCCTGCCAGTGAGAAGCGTGTGTGTATATATATATAAAAAAATATATATAAATATATATACATATATATTTGAATATCATATACACACACAAGCTGTCTTTCACACTCGCAAACAAGCTTTCTCGCACACACTGTCTCACACACACTTGCTGTCTATCTCACACACACAGACAAGCTGTCTATCACACACAAAGACAAGCAGTTTCTCACACACAGACTGTCTCTCTTGCTCATACACAGACTTTTACTCACTCTCTCACAGACTGTCACTCTCACAAACTCTCCCTACCGCCCGACAATATCTCCCACTCGCCCCACCTACCCTCACAAGCATGTTATCCCGGTCTAGTGTAATATGGAGGGTGGTTGGGAGCAGTTGGTAAATATGCCAGTAATATTTTGCCACTCAATATGCCAGTAATATTTTGCCACTCAGTAAGTCCGTATTTTGCCCTTTAATGCCAGCATTTAGCCATTCAATATGCCATTCTTTTGCCATTTAATATGCCAGTATTTTGCCCTTAATATGCCATTTTTTTGCCATTTAATATTACAGTATCTTGCCCCTCAATATACCATTCTTTTGACATTTAATATTACAGTATTTTGCCCCTCAATATGCCCTTCTTTTCCTATTTTAATATGCCAGTATTTTGCCCCTCAATATGCCAGTATTTTGCCCCTCAGTATGCAAATCTTTTTCCATTTAATATGCCAGGATTTTGTACCTCAATATGCCAGGATTTTGCCCCTTAATAGGCCAGCGTTAGGCATAAGGCATAAGAGAGGGGGAAAGGTGGTCAGAAAAGACCATTATTCAAAGAGTTTTTTGGCAGAGGAGAATCTAGCATTCATCAGGAAGGTGTGCCAGAACTACAACTGGGTGTTAGGGACAGCAGCCAAGAGATTACTGAGGAGGAATATCAACTGGCAGGAGGTCACGGATGTGGTGAATGAAGTTGGTGGGAATTCTCGCTCCAATGAGGTGGTGATTAAAAGGTATTGGGTCTATTGACTAAAATTCGAATGCTATTGAGCTGTCAAAATTTCATTCTTTCATCCGAATTCCCCAGTCTTATACTTGCATTGAATGAATATAGGTGAAACCAAACATGCAGAAACATAGAAAATAGAATTTTAGTGGTGTATATGTAAACCCAAAAGTGTGATGAAAATAATATTAATAAAAGGGTATCATTTTTTTTTTATATGTTGCATATTAAATTTAAAAAAATAACAGGAAATGGGTTTGTTTGTCTTTTTCCTTTCCCTTGCTGTCATTCTCAGTACTTCACAATCAGTATGTGAACAACAAGGAGTGAATTGGAGGCAAACTCAGTGTATAACATATAGTGTATAACATATAAGCATTTAACATAGCTTGTATTACTAAGAATTTTGATAATTATGGATGTGAAATGTAAACTTTTTAAAAATATATTACATGTTAAAAAGTTTATACATTTCACATCTACAATTAGCAAAATGTTTAGTAATACATTATACAAAATTGAAAAATACAGACAGACACACAGTATAGATATTTTTAATCAAACTGAAAGCAATTCCCCAACTTTACACTAGTAGTATGTCCGAAAGCTGTGGAATTCATGCAATCATTCAATTTGGCTTTTAGGCTGTTGTGTCTAATAGCATTACAATACAACAACTAAAGTCGAAATTGAAGTCTATTGGTTCTATTGACTAAAATTCGAATTTGAGTGAAATAGACCCACTTTATTCGAAATGTATAAAGCCGAATTGCCAAATGGACGGATTCCACTGATCAGTCAGAGTGATAAGAAAGTAATTATTCACTTAGGATCAGTTCTCTTCTGCATCTTATGCAGAATAAAAACTAATCCAATATGAATACTGAATGTCTGATTACTGTGGAATTTATCAGTGAGGCCAATTCGGATGAATTCGACTCTATTTCATCTCTGTTTCGGCTTATGTAATGCCAATAGCATTACATACAATAACTTAAGCCAAAATTGAGACGAAATTCGAATTCGACATAGAGTGTCTGTCAGCATCTGAAAGAACGAATGGACAAATTATTTTCGTTCATTTACCATTCGGCTTTCGTTAGGTTTTCGTTATTTGTTATTCGGACGAATGGACGAACAGGCTATTTTCGTCCAAAATGCATTAGTCGGAAAACAAATGCACATGTCTACTATAATTCATGACATTATCTCATGTAAAGTAAACACACCCATCACTTTTAATTGGTTAGAAATTACAGAGAACAGGTTGTGACTCTGAGATAAGGTTTGGTTGATAAGTTGATACTTGAAGGTGTAGAGGGGAGACTGAGAAGACCTGAGGAGAGACTGATTTTGTAAGAGCTGCCACTAGTGGTTTGTGAAATGGGAATATTTTAGAAAAAGGCTGTGTCTCTCTGCTTTTGGGAAGAACCCAGGAATATGAGGCTTTTAATAGCACATGTTCACTATAACAATAAACATCCACATACACATAGTATTGGGCTTAGTCTCATGGGTAACTCCCATCACTCCATTCTTCAATGGAAGGAGTCTCAACTGCAAATCAACCTCTGCCAGTAATGTATAAATGTGGTACTTTGTTTCTAGCATAATCTTAATTTTTATGGATGTAATTAGTCGACATGTGCAAAACGAAAATTTTCGTTTCGTTTTCGTTCATTCGGACGAAATTGATATTTATTTAGTCTAAAACGAATTTCGTTCATTACTACATTCGTTTCGGACGAAATTCGTTCATTATTTTCGTTTCGTTACATTTGTTTGTACGAATCAATTGACCTAATAGTATTCCATAAACCGAAAATCTATAAACCGAACAACGTTCGGTTTATAGATTTTCGTCATTTGGAATACATGTAATAGTACTAATGGCTTTCTATAAACAGAAACAGAGTCTCCATTCATGGTGGGTAGGGCCATACTTCCTCTTTCTCTCCAGTGTTTGGGAGATGGACAGCTGAACGCTTCCATGGGACAGTGTGGAGATGTTTGGGGATGTGGCGGACGTTGTGGCGTCGCTGCCACTTCCTCTATTTGCTTAGTGGCAAGTGCCACTGTGACTCCAGAGCTGGAGGAAGATGCCAAGACAACAGCAGAAGAGGAAGCCGGAAGAGCCTGAGACCTTTCTTGGGTTTTGAGATGCTTACTCCACTGCAGCTCTTGCTTTGCATGTAGATGCCTGGTCATGTAGGTTGTGCTCAGGTTTAGCACGTTTATGCCTCGCTTCAGGTTCTGATTGCACAGCTTGCAAACCACTCGTGTTTTGTCATCAGCACATTGTCTAAAGAACTGTCACGCCAGGGAACTCCTTGGAGCTGGCTTTGGTGTGCTTGGCCCCTGGTTGCGGTGGGCAGTAGCAGGCGTACTGTCTAGGGGACGGCCGCTACGGTTTTGCACCCTGCTCCCTCTTATGCTGCGCTGGTGCCTCTTTGCGACCACAGCCTCTTCCTCCAAACTGGACACTTCACTCGCATGACCTTGATTCCATGTGGGGTCTAGGACCTCATCATCCTCCACATCATCTTCCACCCACTCCTCAACCCTGCCCTCCTTGCTGGTCTGCACAGCAGTTCGCACCTGTGTTTCGTCATCATCAGAGACGTGCCGCGGTGGTCCTCGCATATCGACATCCTGACACATACGTGATTGTGCATCAGTGCACTCAATCTCTTCCACTTCTGGGGCAAGGCTAGGTTTGATGACCCCACCGGCAGAGTCTTAAAAAAGCAAAAAAGATAGCTGCATGACTTGTGGCTCAGACTGCTTGGCTGATTTGCAAGGGGGTGAGGTGAAAGACAGATGGCCATGGGCTGCAGGTGTCAACTCTGAGCTTTCAGCAGGGGACCGGGTGAGAGACAATGTGAAGGAACTGGAGGCACTGTCAGCCACCCAATCTACTATCGCCTTTACTTGTTCTGGCCTCACCATTCTAAGAGCGGCATTCAGGCCTACCAAATAACGCTGAAGGTTCTGTCGCGTACTAGCACCTGTGGAAGGTGTTTCACTTGTGCGTGTAGCTGGCACAGATCGACCACATCCCCTACTTGCAACAGGAGCTCCACCAACACCAGCAGCACCACGACCAGGGCAACGTCCCTTATTTGACGCTCTCCTCATTCTTTGCGGTCACCCACCAAAGTAACAGATGGTTTATGTCATGCGACAATGTAAACGCCAATAGTCAACAATTTTTATTTGTATTTTTTTTTGTTTTTTTGTTTATTGGACTGCAAGAAATGCACCGCAAGAAGTAAATGTACTATTTAGCACCCAAAACAATTAGAATTTTTCAAAGTGCACTGTAAGCACAGTATTTCACTGTTCTATTTGACTCTTAGATATGAAGTGCAGCGCAAGACGCAAATGTACTATTTAGCACCCAAAACAATTAGAATTTTTCAAAGTGCGCTGTAAGAACAGTATTGGACTGTTCTATTTGACTCTCAGATATGAAGTGCACCGCAAGACACAAATGTACTATTTAGCACCCAAAACAATTAGAATTTTTCAAAGTGCGCTGTAAGCACAGTTTTGGACTGTTTTATTTGACTCTCAGATATGAAGTGCACCGCAAGACGCAAATGTACTATTTACCACCCAAAACTATTAGAATTGTTCAAAGTGCGCTGTAAGCACAGTGTTTGACGGTTTTATTTGACTCTCAGATATGAAGTGCAGAACGCAAATGTAATATTTAACACCAACAAATTGCAGTATTTAAAAATGCCTAGATGTTGCCCACTGAGCTAACAGAACAGGATTAAAGTCATGTGCCTGGCACACATGCAGTTGCAAGTGCACTGCACTCTCTGTGGCACTGGGCTCAGGGCAGGGTACAAATATGTAGTATAGCACCCACTAAAAGAATCACTGTAATTTGAATAATCGTTGTAGTTTGAATAATCGCTGTATTTTGCAGATTCAACACTAGAATTTTTTTTAATCTGTCCCTCACAGCTGCAGCATCATCTCCCTACACTAAGAAGAGCTCATGTGATGTGCGTGTACGTGACTCCAGCTTATTTATAGAGGCTCGGTAACATGCTGCACTGGCCAATCACAACCATGCCATTAGAAGGCATGGCTGTGATGGCTTCTAAGGGCAAACGAGTCAAACGCTTGTTGATTGGCTGCCCTGCAGCCTTTCAAAATGCGCCACTAAATCGCCGAACCCCGAACTCCAACACAAACATACAGTGGAATGTCCATGTTCGGGTCCGGGGTCCAAAAACCGTAATGTTCGGTACGAACCCGAACAGTGCGGTTCGGGTTTGCTCAACACTACATGCCATGCATGTCATGCAAAACATGCAGTTAGTGACAACTGACATGCGTGAAACAAGCATAGGAAGAATCATTCAAATAATTTTTCCTACGGTCAGCCAATGCTGCAGAGCCTCGATATCGAAGCATCCAGCAACACTTAAATTTTCAATAACTCCATAGAGCGATCACAGGTGCCATATTGAAAGGCAGCATGCCTGTTCAATACGGCACTACCCTGTTGTTGGCAAGAGCTTCAGAAGTGATAAATGATCAGGGAGTGTTGCTAGATTGCCTCTAGACGCAGTCAGTACCATTACAGTTGAAAAAAACAAGGCCATTTATTTTTAAACCTAAAATCTAGGGTTAGGTTTAGCATTATGGTTAGTGTTAGGTTAGGGTTAGTGCTAGGGTTATGTTTAGGGTTAGAGTTGAGGTTAAAAGGTCACTGTAGGAAAAAATGGTTGGGAAAAAACACAATTCTTCTCTTTCAGTTGTTGCCCTATAACTTTTAAAAAGCAAATGTAAACATTGGGTTTTTCTAAACTGAAGACAAATATAAAAATCTATTTAGTGGGTTTTTTTTTTACAAGTTTTTGTAAAAGTGTAAAGGATTTTTCATGTAAAAGATAAAAAAAAGTGGGCTTTTCAAATTGCTTTTATAGTAAATTGGATATGATCAAAATAATGTTATATAAAATAGCCTTTCTTATCTAAAAAACATATATTTAACTTGTGTGGCTACAGTAAATAAGAGGAAAATCACCTCTACCTATAATTCCTCCATTTGATCCAAAAGAAGGCAAAAAAACCTAAGTAAGCTATTTCGAATTTTGCCACTTGGGGTGATAAATTTCTTCTTGACTCCAAAAGGATATCAGACTTCCCTTGGATCAAGAAGGTCTATTAAAGAACTAATTAGTGGGCAGTGCCACCAGATGTGGATGATTTTCCCTTTTCCATCTCACAGCGCCAGCATTTGTTGGATTTGGTAAGATGTATTTTAGCGAGATGGGCCTATAGTTAGTGGGATTTGTACTGCCCTTGCCAGGCTTTAAAATAGGAGAAATTGTTGCCTGTAGTAATTCCTGAGGCATATGGGATGTATCTCTAAGTTCATTGAAAGTATCTGTAAAGTGCTGGACTTAGTCATTTCTAAATGTTTTATAGAAAATATTAGAAAACCCATCAGGACCAGGGGCCTTATTTTGCTTTAAACGATTAATGACATTTGTAATTTCATCATTATTAAAGGTTAGATTCAAAGATGTTTGCTGTTCCTTGGTCAGTGTTGGTAGATTAATCTCTTCCAGGTAGTGTGTTATTTTTTCATCTGACACAGCACCTGGGATGTTATATAACTGAGAATAAAATTTGTTAAAAGCTTCCCCTATTACCTTCGGGTTTGTGTTGTTTTGGCCTTTATATACAATTTTTACCACACTATTTTCCATTTTCCTGTTCTTTAATCTATTTGGGAATCTAGAAAGGGAACAGAGCTTTTTGGCTATGTTCCCTTTATGGTACCACTTTTGATTTAGTTGAAGTAATGAATAGTTCACTTTTGCAAGCAAGATTTTATCAGTTACTTCTTTTATTTTGACCATCAATTCTCTAGAAGGAGACATGTTATTTGCTTTTTCCGGGTTATATAGCTCAATGTACCATTGGTTAAGGGAATGTCCTTGATCATGCTTATTTTCAGATCCCAGTTTTACGAAATAACATGTATTACACCTTTGAAAGTATACCAGATAGTAGTTCTGGTGACTGCTGGTGTAATATTTTATTGAACATATTTCTTTATCACATCTGACACATATTCAATTTTTTTGTCATTACACAGCAATTTATTGTTTAGTCTCCATGATGCCCTTGAACTACTGATACTATCAAGAACTAAGTCCAGGTATACCCCTGAATGATATGTCCAGGGCACACTGTCTATAACCATCTTTTTTACACCCCTGTAATAGGTTAGGCCTTAAAAAGAAGTAATCCAGCCGATATTACAAAAGATATGGTCTGGAGAAGAAAGTAAATTCTTTTTCAATAGGATGCAGAGATCTCCATACATCATATAGGTCGAATCTGGAGACAATACTTTGAAATTGGTTAGCAAAATGCTTCAGAGATTTATCTTTTTTTGTACCCTTAGGTATCCTCTTATTCAGATCCGCATCTAGTATACAATTAAAGTCGCCGCCTATCAGCAGTGTTCCCTGGACTAACGCCTCAATCTTGGTCAGAACCCTGCTATGAAATGTTTGCAGGTTTTTGTTCAATAATGAATATGTTTGTCCCTGCAGTTCACATATCAGGAAAATATTTCTGCTGTCCTATATTGTCAAAGTGAATTCTGACAGCCTGTCTGACTGGGGTTCTTGGAGTGGCCTGAGGGCCAAACACCTCCCTGTAGATTATGGGCCCTGGCTTATGTGCCATAACTTGATACGTTAATATTGTTAGTTAGCTATATTCTGTTAGTATATTGGTTTATATGTAACGTTTTATTCTGTGAGTAGACCACTCTGGAGGGTTATAATGTGTCAGTGACTAGAATTGATAGTTTACTCCAACATCCATTATTCTGTATTAACTGGATTAACTGGTAAATAGTGTTGAGCGAACCCGATCCGCACTGTTCGGGTTCGTACCGAACTTTACGGTTTTTGGACCCCGGACCCGAACATTTCAATGTATGTCCGTGTTAGAGTTCGGGGTTCGGCGATTACATTGTATGTAATGCTGTTGGCTTTCTATAAACCGAAATAGAGTCCCCATTCATAAGAAATTCTTATGAATGGGGACTCTATTTCGGTTTAGAGAAAGCCAATAGTATTACATGTATTCCATAAGCCGAAAGTCTATAAACCGAACGACATTCGGTTTATAGACTAGCAATAGCATTACATGTATTCTGTAAACCGAAAGTCTATAAACCGAATGTTGTTCGGTTCATAGACTTTCAGCTTATGGAATACATGTAATACTATTGGCTTTCTATAAACCGAACTAGAGTCCCCATTCATAAGAATTTCTGGGGACTCTATTTTGGTTTATAGAAAGCCAATAGCATTACATGTATTCCATAAGCCGAAAGTCTATAAACCGAACGACATTTGGTTTATCGAATTTCGGTTTATAGAATACATGTACTGCTATTGCTATTCTATAAACCGAAAGTCTATAAACCGAACGTCGTTCGGTTTATAGACTTTTGGTTTCTAGAATACATGTAATTCTATGTATTCTACAAACCGAAATTCTATAAACCGAACGACCTTCGGTTTATAGACTTTCAGCTTATGGAATACATAGAATTACATGTAGTACTATTGCCTTTCTATAAACCGAACGAGAGCCCCATTCATAAGAAATTCTTATGAATGGAGTCCCCATTCATAAGAATTTCTTATGAATGGGGCTCTCGTTCGGTTTATAGAAAGCCAATAGTATTACACGTATTCTATAAGATGAACGAATAAAACGAAACGAAAATAATGAATGAATTTCATCTGAAACGAATACAGTAATGAACGGAATTCGTTTTAGACAAAATAAATAACATTTTCATCCGAATGGACGAAAACGAAACGAAGATTTTAGTTTTGCACATGTCTAATGTAATAGCCTCTGGAGATCTCCGTTTAATCAACGTGATCGTGATACCATATGCGAGCTTTCAGCTAGATCTACCTTTGTTTGAAATTTTTCCATCTTTACTTCGCTGTGTTCAATTTTCTGTTCCAAGGATTTTACTTTGGCCATTATTTCATTTGTTTTCCTTTTCATATCTGTTTGGGGCTGCTTGCATTGCTGCTCAAGATATTTTTTTAAGTTATCCATCTGTGTAGATTGGGAATCTGATTCCTCAGAGGTATCCAGTTGTGACTTTGCAACGTCCAGGTTCTGGGCCGTAGATATGTTGACCAGATCTTGTGGAGTATCTACTGTAAGGATTTTAGAAGCCGTAGGCGTAAATATAGAAGCTATTTTTTTTTTTTATCTTTGTCCCTTTTCTTCATTGTTAATTTTTCTTCTTTTTTCTATGAATCTTATCGCCTTTTTTAGTAGCCATAGCTCTCTTTTTTTAAATATAATCTTTATTGGGTTTTTTGTTTTTTTTCCATACAAAGTTAATAAAAAAAACAGGTACAACGTGTATCTTCAGGGGAATCATAAGATCTGGTGGGTGCTCCAAGTCATTTAATCAAATAAACCTTTTGGTGCTTATTTACATATATTGTGATTCGTCTTAGTTTCTATAAATTTTATATATCCCACTAAACTGAGGCGTTGTACCAGACAAAACCAGACACTGACATACATTGACATATACTGACATATAAACATGTAGGGGGTGGCGCCCGGTTCTCGACCGGATGTTCACTACTTATAATATGTGAGCCCTGGAGTTAAGGTGTGAAGTTTAAGTTTCAGGGTAAAAGGCCAACCATGATGACCATCTTCGATCGAATGTGTTTTGGTTTCCCTGGAGAAAGGCCATATTTTTTTCCATTCTGTGTTGATAGGAGACTTGGTTCTTAACCTGTAGCCAGGTTGGTGTTTTTTCTGTTCTCCATACCCTGGACAATACCATTTGTGTCGCCATCAATATATGAATAATGAGATATCTTTTATTAAACTTTATTTTGTTGTCCATGATATGGAGAAGAGACACCTCTAAAAAGAATTCGAGGTTTACACCCAGTATGTGATTTATTTCCTTATATACCTCTTTCCATAAAGCCACTACAGATTTACATTGCCACCAGATGTGTTTATGGTCTCCAATTTCCTTTTTACATCTCCAACATAGTATGGAGTTGTTTCTATTGAGTGTGTTCATGGTAATTGGGACCAAATGCCATCTGTATACTATTTTAATGTGTAGTTCCACTAAGTTGAGGCTTTTGATTACTTTTTTAATTTCTTTAATTGAGGTGTGCCACTGCCCATCATTTTTTTGTTTTGAGCTATCTCTTTCCCATGAGATCCAAGCTTTGGCTCTCCTGATGTTTTCTTTTATGCCCAGCATGTTATATATTTTTGGGAGAATCTTTTTTTTACAAGAGCTATTATCGAAAATGTCTTCTAGTTTTCTATCGAAACTGTCATTCCCTACGTTTAGTATAGTATCGTTTTTTAGATAGTTTTTTATTCTCAAGTAGGGGAATATTTCACTGTTTGTAAGATCCAATTCTGTTTGTATTTGTGGAAACGGTTTACCTTTGTGGTTTTTCCAGTTTTTCAGGTTTAGATCTGTCAAGTTTAGTCTCAGGATCTCTAGTGGAGAGTCAATAGGTATCTTGTTAATTAACTTATATTTAGTCTTGAAGTGTAACCATTTTTTTAATAAGTGTTGTACTTGTCATAGCCATAGCTCTCTTTTATTCCTTTTTTTTATTACAAAAGATGTTGTTCAGATATGAGTTACTTAACCTGTTATCAAGATTAGATTATAACTAACAGTTCTGCGACTAGATTTCTTTGTTTGCTGTTAGCTTCCTTCTTCACTCACTATTTCATACTGGCAATGGACTTAGACAGATAAGTTGGTATTAGTATAGCTGGAGAGATTGTTGCAGTAGAATCCTCTGCTTTGTGGACGCGATGAGTTCCTCGCAACAGCGGTCCACTTGCAAGGACGCTACACAGCTACTCCAGCAAAGTCTCTGCCTCTATCTCTGGTCCGGAGGTGCAAGTGGTCCACTGGAGTGCAGGGCAATTGGGGTCTCGGGAAGTAGCAGGGTCTATTTTTCATGGTGGAACTCTCGTCGGTTCTCTAGCTTTTCTCCACGATCTCAACCATCATGTCAGATGTATTGAACAGTAATCTTGAGAATGGTACATATGAATAAAGCCAAAGCAAAGGATAACAAGATGGATGCAAGCAGCCTCCATTTTGTGTTATTCTTTGGACATCCTTCTGTGTGTTCAAATCTTATTCTGAGTCCCTGAGGCTAAAAGAAAGTCTTCCACATTCCTAACTCTGTTATCTGAAACCAAATATTTTACTTATAAGTTCATAGTATCACCGGAACAGATAAGGTGGCCATTGTTTGTGGAAGGTTTATGACTCTAAGCCAGATCTCATTGTATTTATGCAGACACAGCTGTGTCAAGAGAAGAAGGGGGGCTTCTCTTCAACTTTCTAGCCCACCCAAACTGGCAGAAACTGACAGACACACTAAGATTATTGGGATTTTAGATTTGAAGGATCTAATAAGGATTATTATAAACACACCTAGTTGATTCAAATCGCTCATTAAAATATATAATTATATCACACCTTCACTCATAAATATGTAAAGTATAATTAATCCTACATATTAATTAGAATATTGTTTTTTATTGTTTTATTAGTGTGGTATAAATGTTATTATGAGTTTTAATCTAATGTGGAATGATAAGAATATTTACTCTAATATGAAATTGTATTAACACTTCTACATTGCAACATATATATATTCTCACATTATACTCACAATCCAGGTATAGCTATAAATCATGACATCATCTCATTTAAATTCAACACACCCATTCACTTTTAATAGGCTAACAGAGAACAGGGTGTGAATCTGAGATAAGGGTTGGTTGATAAGCTGATACTGGAGGGGTAGAGGGGATACATAGGGAGATACCTGAAAAGACCTGGGGGGACTGATTTTAAGAGAGCTGCCACTAGTGGGGTGAGAGATGGGAATCTTTTAGAAAAGGGCTGAGTCTCTCTCCTTCTGGGGAGAACTCAGGAATATGAGGCTTTTAATAGCACATGTTCACTATAACAATAGACATCTCCATACACATAGTATTGAGTTAAGTCCCAGGAGTAACTCCCATCACTCAATTCTTCAGTGGAAGGAGTCTCTACTGCAAACCAACCTCTTCCAGTAATGTATACGTACATGTGGTAATTTGTTTCTAGCATAATCTCATTGAGTTACAGGGAATCGGTCATCTAAACATACTTTATTCTTTAAATGGAGACAATAAAAATGATCAAAAAATGATCTGCTCATTGTGTAAGTAGAATTTCAAGGAAATGCATGGATTAGGAGAACAATGGATATCTTTGTTTTCTCCTGCTTATCACATATCCTTGTGGCCAGGGGCAGACTGACCATACGGGCACTTGGGCACTTCCCGAGGGCCGGGGGGAGGCCCGCCGCTGCCGACATAGGGGTGTAACTAGTCCTGGCCCTCAGATCTCTTTACCATGCCATTGTCCTGTTTTTTTTCCCCCTCCCATGCGCAGATAGTATTGCTGGAACTTTAAGGGGAGGCATTTTCTTCAGCATATATATTTACCCCAGGCGGTCCCGGTGTCCACTGAGTGCCTGTGAGGTCCTCCCTCTCACACTAAGCACTCTTTAGTTGGAGCGTGTCGTGCTCATACAGAGCTAGGTGATGGTGCAGCACGGTGTAGAGTGCTATGCACCAGTGGCGTCCCTAGGGGGGCGGGGGGGGCGGACCGCACCGGGTGACACCTCCAGCGGGGGTGACATCCGTGCTGCCGGCACCCCCCGCATTGCGCTGCTTAACTTTTTTTTTCTTTTTCTGGCAGCCGCCATACGGTGACTGTGTTTCCCTCCTCTGTGCAGGAGGGAAGACTGCACGGAGGAGGCGTCTGTCCGGGGACAAGGAGCAGCAGCTACTCGGTAAGTGATGGGGAAGAGGGGAGGAGAGTGGTTGAAAACGAGCACATTAATTGCACAATATTGCTGGGCTCTGACTGGCACACTATTACTGGGCTCTCAATGGCACAATATTACTGGGCTCTGACTGGCACACTATTACTGGGCTCTAACTGGCACACTATTACTGGGCTCTGACTGGCACAATAGTACTAGGCTCTGACTGGCACAATCTTTCTTGCATCTGACTGGCACACTATTACTGGGCTCTGACTGGCAAAATATTCCTGGTATCTGACTGGCACACTATTACTGGGCTCTGATTGGCACACTATTACTGGGCTCTGACTGGCACAATATTACAGGCATCTGACTGGCACACTATTACTGGGCTCTGACTGGCACAATATTCCTGGTATCTGAATGGCACAATATTACTGGTATCTGAATGGCACAATCTTACTGGTATCTGACTGGCACCATATTACTGGTATCTGAATGCCATAATCTTACTGGTATCTGACTGGCACAATATTACTGGGCTCTGAGTGGCACAATATTACTGGGCTCTGACTGGCACACTATAACTGGGCTCTGACTGGCATAATATTCCTGGGCTCTGATTGGCACAATATTACTGGGCTCTGACTAGCACACTATTACTGGGCTCTGACTGGCACACTATTACTGGGCTCTGACTGGCACAATATTACTGGGCTCTGACTGGCACAATATTCCTGGGCTCTTAATGTCACAATATTCCTGGGCTCAGACTGGCACAATATTACTGGGCTCTGACTGGCACACTGTTACTTTGCTCTGAATGGCATAATATTACTGGGCTCTGACTGGCACAATATTACTGGGCTCTGACTGGCACAATATTCCTGGTATCTGACTGGCACAATATTACTGGGCTCTGACTGGCACAATATTCCTGGTATCTGACTGGCACAATATTACTGGGCTCTGACTGGCACAATATTACTGGGCTCTGAGTGGCACAATATTACTGGTATCTGAATGACACAATATTCCTGGTATCTGACTGGCACAAAATTACTGGGCTCTGAGTGGCACAATATTTTTGGGCTCTGACTGGCACAATATTACTGACATCTGACTGGCACAATATTACTGGGCTCTGAATGGCACAATATTCCTGGTATCTGACTGGCACAATATTACTGGGCTCTGAATGGCACAATATTCCTGGTATCTGACTGGCACAATATTACTGGGCTCTGAGGGGGACAATACTACTGGGCTCTGAATGGCACAATATTCCTGGTATCTGACTGGCACAATATTACTGGGCTCTGAGTGGGACAATACTACTGGTATCTGAATGGCACAATAGTACTGGTATCTGACTGGCACAATATTACTGGTATCTATAATTGTACAATTGTCACCTCTTGGGGCTCCTGTGTGTTGCATAATTAATAGCAGTCCCATGTGTGCATAATTATGGGGCGCTGGTGTGTGGCATATTTATTGTGCCCCATGTGTGGCATAATTAAAGGACTCTTTTGTGTGGCATAATTATGGGCACCTGTGTGTGTGGCATAATTATGGGGCACCTGTGTGTGTGGCATAATTAATTGGGCAGAGGTGAGGCATAAGTAGTGGGGCTCTGGTGTGTCATAATTTATGGGGCTCTGGTGTTGCATAATTTATGGGGCTCCTGTTTGTGGCATAGTTATGGGGCTCCTGTGTGTGGCATAGTTAATAGGCCATAGAACTGGCATTACTAAGGAATCTGTTTGGCATTGTATTGGAGGAAATCCAGGGGGATGACACCACGAGTTTCCGCACCGGGTGACACCAACCCTAGTGATGCCCCTTCTATGCACCATGAAGGCAAATGGTTTGGATAAACTAGAAAAATGGTCAGAGCAGTGGCAACTGGCATTTAATGTGGACAAGTGCAAGATTATGCACCTTGGGCGTAAAAACCCAAAAGCAGAATATAGACTATTTGGTACAGTCCTAACCTCAACATCTGAGGAAAGGGATTTAGGAGTAATAATTTCAGAGGACTTAAAGGTAGGTAGGCAATGCAATAGAGCAGCAGGAAATGCTAGCAGAATGCTTGGTTGCATAGGGAGAGGTATTAGCAGTAGGAAGAGGGAAGTGCTCATGCCATTGTACAGAGCACTGGTGAGACCTCACTTGGAGTATTGTACGCAGTACTGGAGACCGTATCTCCAGAAGGATATTGATACTTTGGAGAGAGTTCAGAGAAGGGTTACTAAACTGGTTCATGGGTTGAAGGATAAAACTTACCAGGAAAGGTTAAAGCATCTTAACATGTATAGCTTGGAGGAAAGACGTAACAGGGGGGATATGATAGAAACATTTAAATACATAAAGGGAATCAACACAGTAAAGGAAGAGAGTATATTTAAAAGAAGAAAAACTACCACAACTAGAGGACATAGTCTTAAATTAGAGGGGCAACAATTTAAAAGTAATATCAGGAAGTATTACTTTACTGAGAGGGTAGTGGATGTATGGAATAGCCTGCCAGCAGAAGTGGTAGAGGTAAACACAGTCAAGGATTTTAAGCATGCGTGGGATAGACACAAGGCTATCCTAGCTATAAGACCGGGAACGGGGGACTAATAAAAGTACTAAAAAAAAAAAATTGGGCAGACTAGATGGACCGAATGGTTCTTATCTGCCGACACATTCTATGTTTCTATGTTTCTATGAAGAACCAGCTGTCAGATCACACCATAGCTGACCCATCCACCCACTGAGAGTACCAGACCATCACACATGGTAGGAATTGAAAAAAAGTGTTCTTAAAAATGAAAGATTGCTGGCATGTGTGTGTATGTATTTATGTGAGTGACTGTGCATGTGTGACTGTATTTGTGTTTCTGTGTGAATGCATGTGACTGACTACATATGTGGGTATTTCTGTGCATATGTGACTGACTGCATGTGTGACTGTGTATGTGTGTGTATGTGACTGACTGTATTTGTGTGTTTCTGTGTGTGTGTATGTATGTGATTGTGTGTGTGGTATGTATATGACTAACTGCATGTGTGACTGTGTATGTGTGTATTTGTTTCTGTGTGGATGTAGTGTATGTATGTGACTGACTGCATGTGTGTCTATGTAACTTTGCATACTTGTATATGACTGTGTGTGGTTATGTGACTATGCATTTAATTATGTATGTGCATGCATACATAATCACATATACACATTGGGGGCATGTACAAACAAGGAGCACACACAGATTGCGCTAAAGACACACTATCTGGGCATGCCCTGGATGTACATATGGGTTATGGGGCATGCTCTGGCGTGCTGGGGCAAGTCCTAGGTGGGAAATGTGGGTTCTGGGGCATGTCCTGGGTGTGCAAAGTGGGTGCTAAAGTTTAATTTAACATTTATTTTTTAAAATATGGTCTATTCATCCAACTTTTCAGCATGGTAGAATTCAAATAAAAAAGGGGGAATAAATAGCTTATTATGCTGCTAAAAAATAAATACTTTTTTTGTGTTCTGCACATTCACTAGATAAAGAATGTGATGGGGACAGAGTGCCTTTAGGCATGCTCTGTGCCGTGGAAAAGATAACGTTTCCAATAGTACATTGTATGCCAAAAGGACAATCTGATCAAAAGAAGATGCAATCAAACATATTTATATCATAAGTCAAGATCTTTTAAATAAGCAATGGTTTCTTTAGAGTGAAATTATTATTACTATTAATGTATAATATTTTAGTGTAATAGATGAGTCTGAATTGCATTTAAAAATATGTTTTTCTTTCCATCTTTTTTTTTTATGCATTAAAAATTATTATTTTCTGGGGCTGGCCAACATAATCATTAAGGACATGAAGGACTTATTTGCTCACCCCATGATGCTCACCCTTGCCCCCTAAACAGCCTCTCTCTGCCAACCTAACCTGCCATCAGCCCTCTTTCCCCTGCTTATCCTAGCTAGCTGTGTCTCTCAATCCTCCATGCAGACAGACCCAGCATGCAGGAAATGGCTGTGATGTCACTTCCTGCTGCGTTCATGGAGAGAGGGAGAGATCATGCAATCTCGCTCCCCTCACTGTGCAGATTTCTGGGGAAACACCCACAGCTAGAAGCATTTAAAGTGGTGGTCTCAAGACCATATTGAAAAAAAAAAAATACAGGCTTTTGCATTGCTGGTATTTTACTGTTGGAAAAATTCTCCCATTTAACTGTATTGGAGAATTTTTTCAAACTCAGCCAGATTGACCTAAAGTTTCAAATTCCCATCTCAATTCCCTGCAATTCTCTGATCAATGAGTTGACCCTTAAATTATTGTCAGTATGCATGCTTACTGATGAGCACTGAGGCATTATATACTTTTTCTTTACACTTAGCAATATGTGTTTGGATAACACTGTTTGTTCAAAGGTTGCCACCCAATCTGTATTTTACTGGCAGGTCAGAAAATAATTGGTCAATGTTAAGTTTATGGAAGAAATACCGCGATTGGTATTTTTTTGAAGAAAAAGTAGCAGCCTTAGTCTGTACCTATATGTACGAATATGGAAACGATGTGGAAATATTTTCATATTATATATAACTTGGCCCTCTGGTTGCCCTTCCAAAAAAACAAACAATGTCAGTAATTCTCACAGCAATTCAATTATTGCAATATAAAGATAAAGCAAAGGAAACAAACTACGTAGGTGAATAATACATTTTTTGCTAAGCATAACAATAGCAATAGATGTAAACAACTGTCTTGCTTAAAAGACTTTTAAATAATTCTTTTGATAATTTTATAAAGCTGTGTAAAGAAAAAAAAATCTCTTTCCAAAAGAAAAATTTGTTTGTTTTGAAGCTCTAATGTCTTGTGTTCAATTATCTAGTTTGCTGGGCTAAGGACAAACTGTTATTGCGCAAACCACTGCCTTAAAATTTTGATAAGTAGAACATTGGTCGTGTATCTCTCTAACATCAATCACATCCCAGACTCTAACACTTCAAAAATACACACAAGCATGACAAACTTTGCTTCTTAAATTGTCTTGAAAACAAAGCCCACTGAAAAATATGAGCATATTAAAGGTGCAAGCATAGTGATCAGAAATATCTAGTTGAAGATAAACTTGCTCCCTTTCATTTCAATAAGTGAAGAAACTTATTGCAACAGGTGAATTGGAATTAGCCTGAAAAATCATTTCTCCGTTTAAGAAAAATACCGTATTTGCTCGATTATAAGACGACCCTGATTATAAGACGACCCCCCAAACTTTGGATATTCCTTTAGGAAAAAAACTAAAAGCCTGAATATAAGACTACCCTATAGGAAAAAAGTTAAACTTGTATATATTCACATGTAAATTGCTTTTTTAATAAAAAATTATGATATCAAAAAATGTATTTCTAGTTTTTATTTCTTTTTATGTGCCAATGCTTCCTTTCTCTTTCCCTTGCCCCCATTTTTCTCTCTCTCCCCCCTCCCCTTGCCTGTCTCTTAACCCCCTCACTCCCCTTGTCTCTGTCTCTTAACCCTTTCCCTCCCCTTGTCTCTGTCTCTTAACCCCTTCCCTCCCCTTGTCTGTCTCTTAACCCCTTCCCTCCCCTTGTCTCTGTCTCTTAACCCCTTCCCTCCCCTTGTCTGTCTCTTAACCCCTTCCCTCCCCTTGTCTCTGTCTCTTAACCCCCTCCATCCCCTTGACTCTGTCTCTGCCCCCCTCCCTCCCCCCTGTCTCTCTGTCCCCCCTGTCTCTCTGCCCCCCTCCCCCTGTCTCTCTGCCCCCCTCCCTCCCCCTGTCTCTCTGCCCCCTCCCTCCCTCCCTCCCCCTGTCTGTCTGCCCCCCCTCCCTCCCTTCCCCTTACCTTGATCCCTGGTGGCTAGTGGGGGCAGCCGGGGGATGTCTGCACGATACTTGCAGACATCCTCCATGCTGCCCGACACGGCAGTCTATTATGACGGACAGCTGTCCGTCATAATAGTCTGCCGTGTCGGGCAGCATGGAGGATATCTGCACGTATCGTGCAGACATCCCCCAGCTGCCCGATTCTCCCTGGTGCCTAGTGGGGCAGCAGAGGAAGTCTGCGCGATGAGCGCAGACCTCCCCTGCTGCCGCCCGGCACGCTCGCCGGGACTTCTGTGACGAAAGCGGAAGTATCCGGCTTCTTCACAGAAGCCCCGGCGGTCGTGCCGGGCGGAAGCAGGGGAGTCTGCGCTCGTTGCGCAGACTTCCCCTGCTGCTAGAGAGGGGGATCCAGGTCCCCTGCAGCT
The DNA here is from genome assembly GCA_036172795.1 of Pelodytes ibericus. Taxonomy (NCBI): domain Eukaryota; kingdom Metazoa; phylum Chordata; class Amphibia; order Anura; family Pelodytidae; genus Pelodytes; species Pelodytes ibericus. The sequence continues at coordinate 35,093,162 of CM069866.1, read as the reverse complement.
CTGCTGGGGACCTGGATCCATGTCTTATAATCTGACCTCAATTTGAGGTCAGATTATAAGAGACCTCGATTATAAGACGAGGGGGATTTTTCAGAGCATTTGCTCTGAAAAAAACCTCGTCTTATAATCGAGCAAATACGGTAATTAAAAATTTTAAAATCACTAAATGGCCCCTGGAATCCCTCATACATATGGGGGGGGAAGTAAGAAGCCCTGACCCCCATAATAAGAATGATAACATAGTAACATAGTCTTTTGAAAAAATACACAAGTCCATCAAGTTCAACCCCTCTACCTAACATTCCCGCTTTTGATCCAAAAGAAGGCAAAAAAAACCCTGTGGAAGCTATTTTGAATTTTGCCTCCTTGGGGGGGGGGGGGGGGGGGGGGATTCCTTTTTTGACTCCAAAAGGCAATCAGATTTCTCCTGGGATCAAGAAGATCTATTATGAATGCGTATTCTATTATTAATAGCCCTGTATGTCCTGCTTTTATAGAAAAAAAAAAACATCCAGACCATTTTTAAATGCATCTATTGTGTTTGATAGTACCACCTCTCTAGGCAATGAGTTCCATAACTTTATTGTCCTTACCGTAAAGAATCCCTTCCTTTTCTGTCTATGAAATCTGTGCTCTTCCAGTCTCAGGGGGTGACCTCTTATTATTGTACATTTCTGTTAATGAACAGGTCACTGGAGAGCTCTTTATATTGGCCCTGCACATATATATATAATGTTATCATATCACCTTACGTGTGTGTATGTAGGGGGGGGGGGGGGTGTAAATACCATCTAAACTATATGTTGCTTTGTTATTATTTTTTCCATTATGCATAACTTTACATTTGTCTATATTTAACCTGATTTACCACTTAATTTCCCAGTCCCCCACCCTGTCCAAATCTTCCTGTGAAGAGCAAACATCAAGGTTAGTCTATAATACCTTACCTAATTTTGTGTCATCAGCAAACACTGACATATGGCTCTGAACAAAACTTGGAAGATCATTATTAAACAAATTAAAAAGAAAAGGGCCTAAAGCAGACCCCTGAGGTACTCTGCTTAATACCCTGGTCAAATTTGAGGATTTTCCATATACAACAACACTCTGCATTCTATCTTTTAGCCAATTTTCAATCCAAATACATACATTTGCTCCGAAACCTATTTCTCTCAATTTGTAGAGTAACATTTTGTGTGGAACTATATCAAATGCTTTAGCAAAATCTGAATAGATCACATCAACTGCCACACCTAGATCTATAGTTTTACTGTCTTCTTCATAGAATCTTATTAAATGTGTTTGAAAAGACCTCTCTTTCACAAAACCATGTTGACTTTTACTAATTATATTCTGATTCAAGATGTATTCTTGAGTGTATACCTTTAGCAATCCTTCAAATAATTTCCCCACTACAGATGTCAAGCTAATTACCAATCAGAGATTTTGATCCGTTTTTAAATATTGGAATGACATCCATCTTTCGCCAGTCTGTTGGCACTACACCTTAACTCAAAGGTAACGGTCAAGGGTTCCTGAATTGCATCACCCCTTCAGGGGGTAAGCAAAGCATCCTTGTAAAGTATTTTCCAAGCCTAGAAGGAATCCTCCTATCAGTGAAAGCCCTTGCTAAAAATGGACTAACAGTTCAGTTCCATGGCAATGAATGCACTTTGAAGCAGAAAACAAATCCTAGCAAAAGGAAGGTAAATTAACACCTGTACAAACTCATCACTGCAAGCGAAGAAGCCAAAGCAACAACTAGACGTAGAATCAAAAAGATAAATGGTGAACTCATTGACCCCCCATGCCAACAGGGTAAAGACTTTTCATTGTCCCTGATCACTGCCTTTACTGAGAAACTTCCTGATATTAGAAATATTTTAGATACATATTTGGGATATCCTTAAAAAAAGACCCTCTTTTAAAACAGGTTATCCCTGAGAATTGTAAGGTTATCTGCAAGAAAAGCAAGAGTTTGAGAGATGTTTTGGCTCCATCCGATATTACAAGAAAACTAGAAACTAGTGTCAGGAGAACTGGATGTTTCTTGCAGCCACTAATCGGATGGTACAGATGTGGCCTGTGCGGTGACTGCAACAGATGCCCATAGAAATAGATTTACTTTAAAGAAAAAAGTACTGGGAAGAAATTAAAAAAATTATGTTTTTTTGTCTTGCAGAACAGATTTTGTGATTTACAGTGGGCAAAAAAGAATTTAGTCAGCCCCCAATTGTGCAAGTTCTCCCACTTAAAAAGATGAGAGAGGCCTGTCATTTTCATCATAGGTACACTTCAACTATGAGAGACAGAATGGGGGGAAAGAATCCAGGAAATCACATTGTAGGACTTTTAATGAATTAATTGGTAAATTCCTCTGTAAAATAAGTATTTGGTCACCTACAAACAAGCAAGATTTCTGTCTCTCACGACCTGTAACTTCTTCTTTAAGAGGCTCCTCTGTCCTCCACTCGTTACCTGTATTAATGGCACCTGTTTGAACTTGTTATCAGTGTAAAAGACACCTGTCCACAACCTCAAAAAGTCACACTCCAAACTCCACTATGGCCAAAGAGATGTCGAAGGACACCAGAAACAAAATTGTAGACCTGCACCAGGCTGGGAAGACTGAATCTGCAATAGGCAAGCAGCTTGGTGTGAAGAAATCAACTGTGGGAGCAATTATTAGAAAATGGAAGACATACAAGACCACTGATAATCTCCCTCAATCTTGAGTTCTTCGCAAAATCTCACCCCGTGGGGTCAAAATGATCACAAGAACGGTGAGCAAAAATCCCCAAACCACATGAGGGGACATAGTGAATGACCTGCAGAAAGCTGGGACCAAAGTAACAAAGGCTACCATCAGTAACACACTACGCCGCCAGGGACTCAAATCCTGCAGTGCCAGACGTGTCCCCCTGCTTAAGCCAGTACATGTCCGGGCCCGTCTGAATTTTGCTAGAGAGCATTCGGATGATCCAGAAGAAGATTGGGAGAATGTCATATGGTCAGATAAAACCAAAGTAGAACTTTTTGGCAAAAACTCAACTCGTCGTGTTTGGAGGAGAAAGAATGCTGAGTTGCATCCAAAGAACACCATACTTACTGTGTAGCATGGGGGTGGAAACATCATGTTTTGGGGCTGTTTTTCTGCAAAGGGACCAGGACGGCTGATCCGTGTAAAGGAAAGAATGAATGGGGCCATCTATCATGAGATTTTGAGTAAAAACCTCCTTCCATCAGCAAGGGCATTGAAGATGAAACGTGGCTGGGTCTTTCAGCATGACAATGATCCCAAACACACCGCCCGGCCAACGAAGGAGTGGCTTTGTAAGAAGCATTTCAAGGTCCTGCAGTGGCCTAGCCAGTCTCCAGATCTCAACCCCATAGAAAATCTTTGGAAGGAGTTGAAAGTCCGTGTTGCCCAGCGACAGCCCCAAAACATCTCTTCTCTAGAGCAGTGTTTCCCAACCCAGTCCTCAAGGCACACCTACCAGTCCAGGATTTAGGGATTACCTGGGTGTGTCTAAGGTGTTTTTACAAAGAAGAAAAAAAACACCTTAGACACAACTGGGTAATCCCTAAATCCTGGACTGGTAGGTGTGCCTTGAGGACTGGGTTGGGAAACACTGCTCTAGAGGATATCTGCATGTAGGAATGGGCCAAAATACCAGCAACAGTGTGTGAAAACCTTGTGAAGACTTACAGAAAACGTTTGACCTCTGTAATTGCCAACAAAGGGTATATAACAAAGTATTGAGATGGACTTTTGTTTTTGACCAAATACTTATTTTCCACCATAATTTGCAAATAAATTATTTAAAAATCAGACAATGTAAACACCATGTACCCTAATGGGTTAAATGAAGGTTTTGACTTTTTCTCTTTTTTGTGATTTACTTATGAAGGACATGAGAAATGCATTTATGTTACATTTTACACATACATTGTAAGCATGGGTATACAGTATATTGCCTTCTGCTTTTGGAATTGTATATTATTCTGTATATTGCCACACTGTATATTATCAAATTATCTTGTATATTGTCATAACGTTTGTCTCTTTGATTGCAAATTACTCTGTAAAGCTTTACAGTTATGTTTTTTGTACTGAGAGGATTTCTTTGTGCCGTTTGTACATTGTGCATTATGTACTATGCATTGCCCATCTATCAATCTATTTGTATATTATAGACTCTTCCTGTGCCCTTTTTGCTGCCATTTTGCGGATATTCATAATGTGCACTTTATATCCTCTTGAAATTTCCCCAGCCGGGTTTATTAGTCTGTCTAAAGTAGGGTTGCCACCTTTTCCTCAAAAAAATACATGACACATGCGTGGGCAGAGCTACAAGAGGGTGGGGTCATGAGGGGTGGGGCCTCAAAGGGGGCGGATACTCACGACATAATATATATTATTTGTATATCATGCCAGTGAGAAGTGTGTGTGTATATATGTATACAGTATATCATTTACACACACCAGCTGTCTCCCACAGACACAAGCTGTCTCTCACACTGACACACAAGCTGTCTCGCACACACTGTCTAACACATGCTGTCTATCACACACAAAGACACATACAGTTTCTGACACACAGACTGTCTCTCTTGCTCACGCACACAGTATCCTGGAAGGAGGGAGGCTCTGCACGTGGGGGAGATGCAGCAGCATAGTTCTGCATATAACGGAAACACCGTACTTTGCATTGCCGGCATATTCGATATACCGGCACTGGCCCCAAGACCCTAATTACCGGCTGTGCCAGTAAAATACCAGCCAGGTGGCAACCCTCATCTAAAGGTGTGTGTGTGTGTGTGTGTGTGTGTATGTATGTATGTATGTATATGTGTATATATATATATATGTGTTTTTTACCCTTATTATTTGTTATGTATGTTTTTAAGACGTTATTATTGAGTACTGCTGTACCTCTGTCTATCCCTGGCCTCATCTTATATCTAGAATAGCCTTATGCTTATACTCCTTCACTTTATTAACCTCTACCACTTCTGCTGAAAGGCTATCCCATGCATCCACTACCCTCTCAGTAAAGTAATATTTTCAGTAGCCCCTGGCCTTATCTTATATCAAGAATAGCCTAATGCTTATCCCATGTATGCTTAAACTCCTTCATGTATTAACCTCTACTATTGCTTAAGGAAGACTATTCCATTCATCCACCACCCTCTCAGTAAAGTAATATTACTTTTCTGACCACAAAAAAGCATTAAAATATTTTCAGCCCTTTCAAAACTGAGGTGGACCCCACATATATGTATATAACTAGCTGAATGTATACCTAAATGAACTTTTTAATAGTATATTCAACAATTTTCATATGTAATGGAAATGTTATTGAAAAATTGTTAATTTCCGATTTTCATTATGTTCATCTGCACCCACATTGCACCTAAAGTTCTTAACACAGCACTATACAGTACCCACAGCACTTGGCTTGTACTCCTATTCCACCCACACGATTTAGCATGTCACAGTGTAAATTTGCCCCCCAGAACATACCACAGTGTCACTTTCCCTCATAGTACATGTTATTTTGCCCTACAGAACATGCCACAGTATAACTCTGGCCACAGCCAATATGCCACTAATAACCTGCCCATAAACATACCACAGCTAGATTGCCAGTATGCCACAGCCAATTTCCCATTAATATGCCACTATTCGCCTGCCTTATAATATGCCACAGACAATTTGCCCATTAATATGCCACAGATAATTTGCCCATTAATATGCCACAGACAATTTGTCCATTAATACAGCACCACCCTCCTCCCTCTTTTCCCCAGTACTCACCTGGCAGTCTTCTCTGTGTTTTATTTTGCCATTAACATGCCAGTATAATTTTACCATTCATTTGCCAGTTTTATTTTGCCCATTTGCGTGTTATTTTCCCCATTTGCTAGTCATATTTTGCCCATTTGCCAGTTATTTTGCTAATTTGATAGTCATATTTTGCCCATTTGCCAGTATTAATTTGCCAGTTTTATTTTGCCTATTTGCCAGTTATTTAGCCCATCATCCCCCCTCCCTTCCCCAGTACTTACCTGTATGCTGCTCGTCGGCCATCTCCTCTGAAATGTTTCCTGCTTGCAGGGTTCGTGCAGGAAATACAGCCACTGGCATCACATCCGTTGAATGCAGATCTGCCAGCTGCTGCCCGACAATGACCACATTCACAGGGGGCCACAGGACAGCTGCTTTGGGCCCTAAGAATGAATGGGCACTGGGATGCTGCCCCAATTGCCCACACTTTTTTTTCCAGGGGTCGACATGGCACCCGGGCCCCCTGGAGTGATGGGCCAGGTCGCAGCTGCGACCCCTGCACCAATGCTAGGTACGCCACTGTTTCAGGATAAGACGCCATTTTGTTGTTTCCACTTATTGTTTCTAAACCGTATGCACTTACTCTAATAGGTTTGTATAATTACCGTATTTGCTCGATTATAAGACGAGGTTTTTTTCAGAAAAAAAAATCTGAAAACTACCCCTCGTCTTATAATCGAGGTCTTCTTATAATCTGACCTCAAATTGAGGTCAGATTATAAGACATGGATCCAGGTCCCCAGCAGAGCTGCAGGGGACCTGGATCCCCCTCTCTAGCAGCAGGGGATGTCTGCGCAACGAGCGCAGACTCCCCTGCTTCCGCCCGGCACGACCGCCGGGGCTTCTGTGAAGAAGCCGGATACTTCCGCTTTCGTCACAGAAGTCCCGGCGAGCGTGCCGAGCGGCAGCAGGGGAGGTCTGCGCTCATCGCGCAGACTTCCTCTGCTGCCCCACTAGCCACCAGGGTAAATCGGGCAGCTGGGGGATGTCTGCACTATACGTGCAGATATCCTCCATGCTGCCCGACACGGCAGACTATTATGACGGACAGCTGTCCGTCATAATAGACTGCTGTGTCGGGCAGCATGGAGGATGTCTGCAAGTATCGTGCAGACATCCCCCGGCTGCCCCCACTAGCCACCAGGGATCAAGGTAAGGGGGAGGGAGGGAGGGGGACAAGGGGGACAGAGAGACAGGGGGGGGCAGAGACAGAGTCAAGGGGAGGGAGGGGTTTAAGAGACAGAGTCAAGGGGAGGGAAGGGGTTAAGAGACAGAGACAAGGGGAGTGAGGGGGTTAAGAGACAGAGACAAGGGGAGGGAAGGGGTTAAGAGACAGAGACAAGGGGAGTGAGGGGGTTAAGAGACAGACAAGGGGAGGGGGGAGAGAGAGAAAAATGGGGGCAAGGGAAAGAGAAAGGCAGCATTGGCACATAAAAAGAAATAAAAACTAGAAATACATTTTTTGATATCATAATTTTTTATTAAAAAAGCAATTTACATATGTATATATACAAGTTGAACTTTTTTCCTATAGGGTAGTCTTATATTCAGGCTTTTAGTTTTTTTCCTAATGGAATATCCAAAGTTTGGGGGGTCGTCTTATAATCAGGGTCGTCTTATAATCGAGCAAATACGGTATTTGTTTATCATATTTATTTATTATTATCAATTTACATAATATCAGTGCTGTATCTTTTTGATTCATTAAAAATAATAAGCCTGACTACTGAATTGGTCTGTTTGTCTCCTGAAGCATAAATATTTGTCAAGCCCTCATAAAGTGTCTGTTATGATTATGACATGACAATGTATAACTATCATTAATTATAATAATAATAATAGTAGAATTAAGTTCACCTAGAATTATACAGTATACATAATGAATATACAACTTGATTTGCTACTCCTAACAGGAGCAGGTAAGAAGGTTTATTTTAAAAAGAAAAAAAATTAAGGACTGCTGAACATACATCAGTAAAAACATGAGGTAGAAGCTTGAGGAGTTTTATCTGTTAGATAGAACAGCCAATGACAAATTCTCTTGTTTTTTTCCCTTAGCTTTTGTAGCTTTCTTATCATTTACAGAATCAAATAAAAGGGGAAAAAAAGTCCCATTTAACATTTCAAGCAACACCGACAAGAAAGAAAAGCACACTGAACAAACTATAAATCTCAGTACTCTCAATGATTTGTGATGTTATCGATAAGAAAACTCATTCCAATTTATCTATAACAGCAACACAGTTATAATAACTTTAAGTGGGAAATACACTGCTAATACTTGGAATTTAGCACTGCTATTTCAGCGGTTGATCAATTTAAGACTCTCAAGTTTCTAATTTCTCAAGGAGATAGTAAGCAGTTGTTTTAAATGATTTTTAATACGTTTTTCTAATAACTCTGTGTTGTCCCTAGTTGTTCTACCATCATAATGAATTTGTAAGCAATGCAATTTTTCACATCCCATATCGGCTTTTAAAACAATTCCCATTTGAGCTTTAACATTGTGTTTAACACAACGATTCCAACAGGCTCTCCACAAATCATAGTTTTGGGCTATACTGGTCCTGTCTTTATTATGTGTTATACTTCACAAAAACAAATAATTGTTCATGTTAGACATTTTTTTATCTGTTCGTCCTGTGCCATTTCTATGTTTCAAAACATTTCTATATAATATAATCAAGGAACTCCAATCCAGAGTAAGAAATACTTTTAATGCAAAACATCTAAAAGTTTCTATACATAAATCAGTTTCCACTTTATTTCTTACTAATAATATTATTACATGGTAGTTTGACCATTTAAAAATCCGTACGTGTCAATCCACTAAGAGGTGCAGGTGAATTGAACATTTCATCTCTCCAATTCCATTATGCAGGGTCTTATTTTGTGAGATGACTGTTGAGGCCTATACATAAATGTATAGTCATTCAGAAAGCCCTGAACTTGAAGGTAATTTGGTGAAGGGTACCCCTAACCTCTTACAAAGATCTATACAGACAAGTCCTAATTAGTGTTAAGCGAACCCGAACCGCACTGTTCAGGTTCGTACCGAACATTACGGTTTTTGGACCCCGGACCTGAACACGGACATTCTACTGTATGTTCGTGTTGGAGTTCCGGGTTCGACGATTTAATGGAGCATTTTGAAAGGCTGCAGGGCAGCCAATCAACAAGCGTTTGACTTGTTTGCCCTTAGACACCATCACAGCCATGCCTACTAATGCAGCATGTGATCCAGCCTCTATATATAAGCTGGAGTCACATACAGGCACATCACATGAGTAGAGTTGAGGGGACACCTGGATGTCCAGGTTCTGCCGAACTTCGAAAAAAAGTCCGGGTTCGGGCTCGAACTTGACCCCGAACTTGACCCCGAACCCCATTGAAGTCAATGGGGACCCGAACTTTTGGCCACTAAAATGCCTCTAAAAAAGTCCTGGAAAGGGCTAGAGGGCTGCAAAAGGAAGTAAAATGGGTTTAAGAGTAGGATAAGTGCCCTGCAAACAAATATGGATAGGGAAATAACTTAAAATAACATAACATACATGCAAATTAAAAATACAGCTGAGCCATAAAATAGCACTAGATGGAATCTTTGATTTTAGTTTTGGAAGAACATAAATCTAAATCTAAAGCATGGCTGCCAGGAGGATCAACAGAATTATCCATGTGAGAGAGGGTTGGAGTGCAGGGTATTCTCTTTCAGTTTATAGTGACCCATAGGTTGAGGAGGCGGTGACCGTGGCGGTGTAGGGGGAAGCGGCGCTGGAGGAGGAGGAGGTATAGAATTATTTAGCACCCAAAACAATTAGAATTTTTCAAAGTGCGCTATAAGCACAGTATTGGACTGTTCTATTTGACTCTCAGATATGAAGTGCACCGCAAGACGCAAATGTACTATTTAGCACCCAAAATAATTTGAATTTTTCAAAGTGCACTGTAAGCACAGTATTGGACTGTTCTAAGTGCTTACAGCGCACTTTGAAAAATAATAATTGTTTTGGGTGCTAAATAGTACATTTGCGTCTTGCGGTGCACTTCATATCTGAGAGTCAAATAGAACAGTCCAATACTGTGCTTACAGCGCACTTTGAAAAATTCTAATTGTTTTGGGTGCTAAATAATACATTTGTGTCTGTCATGCCCCTCTGGCCCTTACCTGCAGTTCCAGTAGTTTAAGGCATCCAGCAAGTCTCTTAAGTAATCCGCGATCGCGGAGTAGGCCGAAACAAGGGCCTAGAGTTTCTACAAGCCCAGGATGCATCCTCCAGACTTCATCCCAATCAAGGGGAACCTATTTCCAGCTGTAGGAGGGAGGTAAACTCTGCTAAATCTCCTATTAACTCCAAGCACAGAGACAGAGGGGTATGTGCTAGAAAAGCACACCCCTCTAACATCCAATCAAGTAAGGAGCTTGTCCCACTGAGGGGAGGAGTGGAGACCCACAGCACTATAAAAACCCCTCAAACTGTTTCTTCAATGCTCCAGTGTTCCAGAGCTTTGGTTCCTGTTTGTCCTTGGACTTCAGTCTCCAGTTTTCCCTTTGTTGCTGTGCTACAGTATCTCTATTGGATTTCCAGTTACCTGACCTTTGGCTTGCCTTCTGGATTACCCTGTTTGCCTGTACCCTGACCCCTGCTTGGATTACTACTCTTTGACCGCTGCCTGCCCTGATCTATTGGACTGTTTCCTGACTTCGCTTTTTGGATTATCCTTTTGTGGCACTCTTGTGCTCCTATCCTTACCCGGATGCTCTGCCTATATATATACTTGTGGACCACCTGGTAAGGGTTACCAGCAAGAGAAAGCATCCCCTGCTCTATGCTCCGAAAACCTCAATCTTGACAATACACTGGAGGCATTATGGAGCTTGCAGGGATGGTTGATGCTGTTAATACCTTGACACAACAGCTTACCACGCTATCTACTAACTGTACAGGCCGTACAAGACAATCAAATGGCCTTACAAACCCAAATGCAGAATTTACAACCCATCCCAGTACCACCACCGGTTTTGCACCAACCAAACCCAGTCCCTCAACCAGGACTTGATCTTGATGGTTCTGCTGCCCCTGAACCACATGTTCAACTACCCGCTTGTTTTACCGGTGACCGCAGTCAGTTCCAACCGTTCATCACTTCCTGCGAATTGTTGTTTGCATTAAAACCAAGAACCTATGCTACAGACTTTGTGAAAGTGCGTACAGCTATTTCTCTACTCACAGGAGCACCTATGTCCTGGGCACACCATCTGTTGTATGATGACAGTCCTGTGCTTAATTCCTGGGAGGCATTTTGTCATGCTATGGGTATACTATACGATGACCCTCATAAGAGATCTACCGCTGAAACTACCATGAGATCTCTCAGGCAAGGTCGTCGCCCTGTTGAGGATTATGTGTCAGACTTTCGGAGGGTTGCGATAGAGACAGAATGGAACGAACCAGCTTTGCGTGACCAATTTCGTTTAGGTCTCTCTGAATCACTCAAGGATGAGTTGGCTCGGATTGGTATTCCTGACTCACTGGATGATCTGATTCTTCTAGTAACACAAGTTGATCGGAGACTCCGGGAGAGACGGATGGAACGTACTACCTCAACCAACCTTCCTTTTCATTCAGTCTCTACACCACGCCTTCCTATACATTACACACCCACGCCTACTACCACCACTGAGGAACCCATGCAATTGGGGGTAACCCGTGGTCCGCTTACTGAAACAGAGAAGTCCAGAAGAAGAAGGATGAATCTGTGTTTGTATTGCGGTAATTCCGACCATCAATTTCATCTTTGTCCTCGGTTGGCTGCAAAAGGTAATCCCCATTCGGTACAGTACTCTTTGCTCCTGGGTGGCATGACTTCTCATCTATCTCTTCTTGTCTCTCTACAATGGACACATGACAAGGTACCACAAGATGCCATCATTGATTCCGGTGCCAGTGATTGCTTTATGGATATCAAAACCGCCCAGACATTGGGTATACCCACACGACCAAAGAAACAACCCATTACCATCCTACTTGTCGATGGCAGAGACATCAATTCAGGACCTGTCACCACAGAGACTGTACCCATCACCGTATACATTGGAGAGAAACATAAAGAATCACTTAGTTTTAGTCTGGTGCATTCTCCCTTGTTTCCTTTGATTCTGGGACTTCCTTGGCTTAAACGTCACAACCCCATTATTGACTGGTCTACAGGACTAACCACTTTTTCCTCCACCTTTTGCAAAACACAATGTTTTCCACAGACTTTAGCTTCTTTTCTTCACATTCCATCTCCTGAGAACACTGAAATACCAACACAATATCGTGCTTTCAGTAAAGTATTCAGTGAACATGAGGCCAATAAACTACCACCCCATCGTCCATATGATTGCCCAATAGACCTACTTCCTGGGGCACCAATACCATTTGGCCGTATATATCCCCTCTCAGAACCCGAATTAAAGACTTTAAAAACCTACATTGAAGACAATTTAAAGAAAGGCTTCATCAGACCTTCTACTTCACCTGCTGGAGCTGGAATATTTTTTGTTGGAAAAAAGGACTGTGGTCTCCGCCCATGTGTGGATTACAGAGAGATTAAAGTCACGATCAAAAATAAATACCCTTTACCTTTAATTCCCGAATTGATGGATCGCCTCAGAGAAGCTAAAATATACACCAAGCTGGATTTACGGGGTGCTTACAATCTGGTGCGGGTTAAGGAGGGGCATGAGTGGATAACAACTTTCCGATCCCGATATGGTCATTATGAGTATCTAGTCATGCCATTCGGGCTCTGCAATGCCCCTGCTACCTTCCAACACTTCCTTAATGACGTTTTTCGTTATATGTTGGATTTGTTTGTCATTGTATACCTTGATGACATTTTGATTTATTCACCTTCTCTGGCTACACATCGTCAACACATGACCCGCGTTCTATCTCGTCTCCAAGATCACGGACTATATGCCAAATTAGAAAAATTTATTTTTGAGACTACGTCTGTAGAGTTCCTTGGTTATGTCTTAACCCCTGGAAACATCAGAATGGATCCCAAGAAGGTATCTGCCATATTGGAATGGCCCATCCCCTCTTCCGTTAAAACCACACAGAGTTTCATAGGCTTCTCCAATTTCTACAGAAAGTTCATCAATGGATTCTCAAAAATCATCGCCCCAATCACTCAACTCACAAAGAAGAATATACCTTTTCGTTGGACTCCTGAAGCACAACAAGCTTTTGATGAATTAAAGCAGAGATTCACCACAGCCCCTATTCTTCTTCTCCCAGATCCTTTGAAACCATACTTTGTTGAGGTGGATGCTTCAGAGACAGCTGTAGGGGCCATCTTGTCTCAACGAAAAGGAGATGATGGTACACTTCATCCTGTGTGCTTCTTTTCAAAACGTCTTTCTCCAGGAGAGATCAATTACAGTGTGGGTGATTGGCCATAAAAATGGCACTAGAAGAATGGCGTCACCTTCTTGAAGGGGCAAATCACCCAGTCACTGTATTCACGGACCATCGCAACCTGGAGTATTTACAAAGAGCTCGCAGACTCTGCCCACGACAGGCAAGATGGGCTCTGTTTTTCTCTCGATTCCTATTGCACATTACTTACAGACCCGGTTCACGAAATGGAAAGGCCGATGCCCAATCCCGTTTACATGGATCATCTACAGAACAAGAGCCAGACACCATTCTACAACCTGGTCATTTTCTTATCACTCATTCCTCTCTAATAAAGACTCTTAAACAACAATGTAAAGATGACTCTTACCTTTTCAAATATCCTTTTTTGACCAAGAAAGATGGTCTCCTCTACAAGGATACTCTGATTTTTGTCCCTTCTGCTGTGCGAACCAAAGTATTAGAGACAATACATGATCATCCGCTGGCAGGCCATGGAGGAGTCAAGAAAACCTTAGACCTTGCACATCGTTCATTTTGGTGGCCTAAACAAAGAAAGGACATTGAACAATATATACATTCATGCGACATCTGTGGACGATCAAAAGGGGTTAATACCAGACCTGCTGGCTTACTACAACCTTTACCTGTCCCCACAAATCCCTGGACTGACGTGACTGTTGATTTTATTGTTGAACTCCCACCATCTCAACAACATACTACCATAATGGTAGTCGTGGACCGTCTAACCAAGATGGCTCACTTCATTCCTACAACCAAACTCCCTACCGCAGCCGAAACTGCTGACTTATTTATTAAAGAAATCTTCCGCCTCCATGGCATACCACAATCCATTCTCTCTGACCGTGGAGTACAATTTACCTCACATTTCTGGTCTGCTTTTTGTCGTGGTTTGGGCATCCAAAGACTCTTATCATCTGCTTACCATCCTCAAACTGATGGCCAAACAGAAAGAACCAACCAAACTCTAGAACAGTATCTTCATTGCTATGTTACTCACCTACAGGATGACTGGCTTCCCTTACTTCCAACAGAAGAATTTGCTTACAACAACAGCCTACACAGTTCTATAGGTTTGTCACCCTTCAAGGCCAACTATGGTTATCATCCTTCCTCGATTCCTCAACTACCTGCTACAACCACAGTTCCACAAGTCACCGATAGAATCCAACTTCTTAACCAAGGATTCACTCTCCTACAAGAGACTCTAAAGAAAGCCCAACAAGCCTACAAAGAACAAGCAGATCGCAAACGTACATCTCCATCTCAATATAACATTGGAGACAAGGTTTGGCTTTCATCCTCTCATGTTAAAATGTCTTGTCCTACCACAAAATTAGGACCAAAATTTTTAGGTCCTTTCCCCATCACAAAGATTATTAGTCCTGTAGCGGTTACTCTTCAATTGCCTACCACTTGGCGTATCCACCCTACATTCCATGTTTCACTTCTCAAGAAATGGATACCAGATACTTCCCAAAGGAAGACACCTACTCCTCCACTCCCCATAATCGTGGACAACGAAGAAGAATTCGAAGTACAAGAGATCTTGGATTCTCGTATTAGAAGGAGACGACTTGAGTACCTAGTACACTGGAAGGGATATGGTCCTGAAGAGAGATCCTGGGAACCAGCTGCCACCATTCATGCTCCCGCTTGTCTTCGTGCATTTCACCGTACACATCCTGAACGCCAGCACCTAGACGCACCCGGAGGTCGCGTATTGGAAGGGGGAACTGTCATGCCCCTCTGGCCCTTACCTGCAGTTCCAGTAGTTCCAGGCATCCAGCAAGTCTCTTAAGTAATCCGAATCCGAGTAGGCCGAAGCCGGGGCCTGTAGTACAATCTTCTATCCGCGATCGCGAGCGCGGTAGGCCGAAACCAGGGACTAGAGTTTCTACAAGCCCAGGATGCACTCTCGTGCTCCTATCCTTACCAGGGTGCTCTGCCTATATATATACTTGTGGACCACCTGGTAAGGGTTACCAGCAAGAGATAGCATCCCCTGCTCTATGCTCCGAAAACCTCAATCTTGAAAGTGTCTTTGTGGTGCACTTCATATCTGAGAGTCAAATAGAACAGTGAAATACTGTGGTTACAGCGCACTTTGAAAAATTATAATTGTTTTGGGTGCTAAATAGTACATTTGCGCCTTGCGGTGCACTTCATGTCTGAGAGTGAAATAGAACAGTCCAATACTGTGCTTACAGTGCACTTTGAAAAATTCTAATTCTTGCAGCCCAATAAACAAAAAAACAAAAAAATACAAATAAAAATTGTTGACTATTGGCGGTTACATTGTCGCATGACATAAACCATCTGCCATCTGTTACTATGGTGGATGACCGCAAAGAATGAGGAGAGCGTCAAATAAGGGATGTTGCCCTGGTCGTGGTGCTGCTGGTGTTGGTGGAGCTCCTGTTGCAAGTAGGGGATGTGGTCGATCTGTGCCAGCTACACGCACAAGTGAAACACCTTCCTCAGGTGCTAGTACGCAACAGAACCTTCAGCGTTATTTGGTAGGCCCGAATGCCGCTCTTAGAATGGTGAGGCCAGAACAAGTACAGGTGATAGTAGATTGGGTGGCTGACAGTGCCTCCAGTTCCTTCACATTGTCTCTCACCCGGTCCCCTGCTGAAAGCTCAGAGTTGACACCTGCAGCCCATGGCCATCTGTCTTTCACCTCACCCCCTTGCAAATCAGCCAAGATGTCTGAGCCACAAGTTATGCAGCAGTCTCTTTTCCTTTTTGATGACTCTGCTGGCGGGGTCATCAAACCTAACCTTGCCCCAGAAGTGGAAGAAATTGAGTGCACTGATGCACAACCACTTATGTGTCAGGATGTGGACATGCGAGGACCACCGCAGCATGTATCTAATGATGACAGGTGCCAACTGCTGTGGCTTTCAGCAAGGAGGTCAGGGTTGAGGAGTGGGTGGAAGATGATGTGGAGGATGATGAGGTCCTAGACCCCACATGCAATCAAGGTCATGCGAGTGACGTGTCCAGTTTGGATGAAGAGGCGGTGGTCGCAAAGGCACCAGCACAGCATAAGAGGGAGCAGGGTGCAAAACCGTAGCAGCCGTCCCATAGACGGTATGCCTGCTACTGCCCACCGATCCCAGGGGCCGAGCACACCAAAGCCAGCTCCAAGGAGTTCCCTGGCGTGGCAGTTCTTTAGACAATGTGCTGACGACAAGACACAAGTGGTTTGCAAGCTGTGCAATCAGAACCTGAATCGAGGCATAAACGTGCTAAACCTGAGCACAACCTGCATGACCAGGCATCTACAAGCGCACACAGGTAGACGCGCTGCTGAGGGCATTCCAAAATGACACCAGGGGATCAATGGAAGCACAAGGCGAAGGCAGAGGAAGAGGTCGCCAACGCATCAGGGACACCGCCAGCACCTCAGAAGTCAGGGTTAGCATGGCCGAAATGTGGAAAAGCTTTGTCAGCATGCCACAACAAGCAGCACCACCATCTGATATGCAATGTCTTAGCAGGAGGCAGCATTTCAGCAACATGGTGGAACAGTACGTGTGCACAGGCCTACACGTACTGACTGATGGGTCTGCCCCATTCAACTTCTGGGTCTCCAAATTGGGCACATGGCCTAAGCTTGCCCTTTATGCCTTGGAGGTGCTGGCCTGCTCTGCAGCCAGTGTATTGTCTGAACGTATGTTTAGCACGGCAGGGGGCGTTATCACAGACAAGCGCAGCCGCCTGTCCACAGCCAACGTGGACAAGCTCACGTTTATTAAGATGAACCAGGCATGGATACCACTAGACTTCTCTGTACCTTGTGCAGAATAGACATTTATACTGGCCTCACCCAGTCATTGTTATACTCAAGTGCACTTATTCTTTGTTTTCTGTTGTTACATGTCCCAATATTTTGGGGGCTACCCCAATTTATAAAAACAAAAACAAATAAAAAACAGTGTTGGCTACCTCCTCCTCCTCCAGCGCCACTTCCACCTGCACCGCCACGGTCACCGCCTCCTCAACCTATGGGTCACTTAGTATAAACTGAAATAGAATACCCCTCACTCCAACCCTCTCTCAAATGGATAATTCTGTTGATCCTCCTGGCAGCCATGCTTTAGATTTAGCAAGAAAGTTTGGAGAGAGAGAGAAAACAAAGCCACGTGGAGCTTAGTTTTCTATTCCCAGATTCCCTGGGGGAGGTAGTGAAAACATAATTTCATAAATAGTATGTGTAGAAACTGGGTGAAATTTTAAAAAATAACTTTCAATAAAGATTACTTAAAAAATATTGTAGGGTAGTATTCGACTATACCCCACAGTGACTTAGTGCGATAGAATACTGCAAAAAGACACAGACATGACACATTAAAAAACAATTATGCAGTACACATATATAGTTGTCAGATCCCTATGCCCCTGTGGGGGTATTAGAGGATTATTTGACACAGATGAGGGTTCTATTACTTGTAAATTGGTTACTAAAACCTTATGAATTAGTTCTTATCACCTTATGAATTAGATAAGAACTATGTTCTATTTTTCCCCTTCTCTCCATGCTTTCCCATATGTTCACCCATGTCTCCATGGAGATGTCCAGTTTAAGTGCGACCGCTATACCCGATTCTTACACCAAAGTGGCTTTTTGGGATCTGAGGATATCCTTGCGGGTATTGTAAAAGGAGAGTATTTTTGTACTACTTCTTGTGTCTTACATGTTTCTGTACAACAAATACCATAATTCCTTGCAATTGTAGAAATCTGGTGTAAAAATATGGGGCTTGTAGGTCTGCAGGAGTTGGAGGGCTAAGGTTGGACACCTAGATCTTAAGGTCATTGTACAATAATTCCAAACCTTTTATTGCATACCAACTCCATCTTCTTTGCAAATGTGCATATAGTTTTTACTTGTAACATATAGTTGTTCTTACTTTACCGTTAAAACACCAGTCATACCTGTGCTTTTAGGGGGAAACTGTTATGACATTATTATTCTAGGCTCTCTTCCCTAGGGCAAAGACCTACAGAGTTCATCATATGAAGTTACCTTTTTAATCCACATCTTTCTCGCTCTACCATACCTCACAAGACATTGCTTACAAGTTCAGACTAAGAAAGAACCGTGCAAGTGTGGTTGATTAATTATCTTGTTGCACATTATGTGCCAAAACAACTATTAATGGGAAGCAGGATGGTAAGTGCATCTCAGCACAACAGTGAATGCAAGGCTGACTGGCACCATATGTGTCAATGAAAACATGAACATGAGATTAACTGATCAATCCCTGCGAAGGCTACCTTACCGTTCAATGGTACAGCTTGAGAAGACATTTTTGGAGGGAAAACTAAACTTTAAAAATAACCCCAGCTTCTTTAAGAATGAATAGTAAATAGTAAAAATAACTATATAACTATAAAATAAAACTCACTTCTATGTGAGTGCACTTGCATTGTAAGAAACAAAAACTTACATGGGATGTCATTAAAAAATAAACAAGTGTTTAGTAAATATGGTTGAACATTGTTGTTTTTAATATCATACACATATTGTTTTAAATTGATATTTAATAGATAGCAGCACACCATCTGTGACTGCTTAAACATTAGCAGGCTGGAATAAAAAGCTTGTAAATTAATTCCATCATCCAGATTTGCCCTGTAGGCTGACATGCAGAACTTAATTTTGAGATTCCTTGATAATTATTTTCTTGTATTATCATCATTTAAATTAGATTACAGGGTTAGGAATCTGTGCATGATCTCATTAATGTGCTCACATGTAATACATTATAACAGCTACATATTTTTACTCTGAATGATAATTGCCTACAACAGCCTAGCAGTGAAAAAAATGTTTTGTTTTCCCAAATATATGAAAAAATGGAAGCAAATAAAGCAGAAGACAGATACCAGAGGTTTGTCTGTTCAAAAATGGGGAGGTTTGTCACCATGTTTTCCTGAACACACATAAATTGGGCATTATTCGTTGTGGCATGTAGAAGATATAAGTGTCCAGTAGGAAATCAAGGTTGGGATCCGACAGAACCATGTTCATTAGTTAATTGAATTCCTTCTGATAACACAGGACTTCTGCATGCTGCAGGACACTATGTAAAAGCGATATGTGTCCGGAAATAAATGACCGAAATGGCAACCCTAGGGGAGAAAGGTTCAACTTCAATGGTCTATAAAAGAGCAAAATTAACAAAAGACCTCATCTTAAAAACTGATATTTTTTTAAATGACAGTAGTATAACCTTCGAATTGGTAATCAATTTCTGTCATGCGGAAAATAGACATGCTAAGACATAAATGCAACTTAAAGGACAACTAAACTTTTTTTTTCTCAGTGTTTTACAACACTGAAACAATAATGAACTTAAAAACTGACGTCAAACGTTTAGTTGTCCTTTAAATTACACAGGTGATAGATTATCTTTTTTTTCCGTAACAAAAGCTCAGATTTATTTGTTTCTTTTTTAAGATTAGCATTATGCACAACTCAGATATTCTTGAATTCCAATGTTACCCTTTACTGCGTCTACTGGAGTCTTTTTTTTTTTTTTCCTTTCGAATGTCTTTTATTTTATCAGAAAAATGTCCTTTTACAAAAATACAGATAATGCAGATAATATATAAATATACAGTTCTGAACTTGGGTTTTGTGAAGCCACAAGCTACATACAAAAGACAAATATATAACGTTCACTTCGAATTGAGACAGGTCGATGTACTAAAAATGTTCTTTTCTTTACTCTTTTATTAAATATTATTTTAATCAGTTAAATTGTAAATTACAGTCACTATGCATAATCTTTACCCCTTCTTTGATCTTGGATTAGCTCCTCTATACATTAATTACATATTTCTTTATTTGCTACCTTTACAGTTTGACTATAGGAAATTACCCTCTCCATTTTTAGTTGGTATTCGAATAAAAAAAAAAAATTCATTCCAGTTAGGGATTTGTTTAGACTTCCATTTTCTCGCAATCGAGATTTTTGTTGATGTCAGGAAGTGTAAAACAAAAGCTTTTTCCCATTTTTTCCACCGGGTAGATTCAAGTGTAGTAATAAAGCTTCAGGATTCATTGGGACAGAGATATTACATATCTGAAAGTTTTTTCCTCATCTCGCCCCAGAAAGTTTTAAGTGTGGGACAGCTTCACCAAATATGAATGAAATTGTCTTTATGTTTATTGCACCTCCAGCAGGTTTCTAAGTTGTCTGAGTACATTTGTGACAACCTAGCAGGTACTTAATATATTTTGTTCAGAATTTTGAATTGGATTTCTAGTGAGGCATCTCACTGTTCTATACATCTCTTGAAAAGCCCCAATCAGATGTTTTTTTGGGAGTGATATTCCCAGTCCTTGTTCCCATTTTTTATAGGCTTTACATTCTCCAACCCTAGAGCTTACAACAATCAGTTCTTTGGATTTCCTTGGTAAGTTCTTTTGTGTATTATCTCTTATAATTTTTCAAAAAGTTTCTATTATTTCTGTCTTATAGATGTTTACCCAGGTAACCTTTTATTCTTAAAAAAATGGAAGTCTCTCCTATCAGGCCTGGATTATTATCTAGCAGCTCTTGGAATGAAACTATTTTTTGTATCTTGCCACACCTCCACATTTTTATTTAAGCCACAGCTGTACCATTTATGGAGACTGATATCTTCTATATTCTTTTCCAAAAGGTACAGAAGTAGTTTGGGCAGGATTTCATTCTCCAGTCCCATTTTCTTTATAAACCTAATCAAGAAGCTCAAAATATTATTTATAACCAAAGATTTTTTTCAACTGTTCTTTATGTGATTTTTTAAGTTTCTATTTGTAGGCCAGAAAAAAAATCATTAAATCCTGTCCCCCTTCTAGTTGGCCCTCTGTTAGATACTAAGGCTCTTTTTTAGATATCTCCAACTGAGGGGTCAATGCATTATATCCGGCATTCCCAGTCCAACCTTGAGCGACTTTCAATTTCAGGCATTTCAGGATTATTCTAGGCCGCTTATTCTGCCATACAAAGTTCCGAAAAGAGGACTGAATCAGACTCAACTAACTGTTATGGATCTTCAGGGGGATTAACCTAAACAAATAAAGCCATTTAGGTAATATATAATTTTTTATTATGTTCATTCTTCCCTACCAGGAAAAACAGGTGTTCCTCCAATCTTTTAGCTGTTTAGTTGTCTGAGATAGTAAAGGGAGGAAATTAATTTCTACTATTTTTGATGGGTCAGAACAAATTTTAATACCTAAGTACAAGAGATGTTCCGCTGTCCAAATAAAAGCATATTTTGTTTCTAGAATGGATTTTAGCGTCGGCAGGATGCTGTTTGCCAAGACAACCATTTTCTCTGTATTTAATTTGTATCCAGATACTACCGAATATCTTTTCAGCTCCATCATTAATTCTGCTACCGAGTGTTCTGGATTTGTTTCCGTGATGATCACATCATCGGCGTATAGACTAAGCTTTAGATTTCGTCCTCCTACCTCTATACCCATTATCTTGTTGTTTTGCCTTATTGACTTTGCCAAAGGTTCTACCGTAAGTAAATATAAAAGCAGGGACAAAGGACAGCCCTATCTGGTTCCGTTGTACAAGCGGAACCATTCAGAGCTAAAACCCTTCCCCACCATCCTCGTGGAGGATATGGTGTACAAAGCCATAAAATTCCATAGGATTCCATAGGATATGGTGTACAGAGCGTCTAAAATTCTACCCTCAAATCAAAAACATCCAAAGCTGCCCTCAGGAACCTCCACCCGACCCTGTCAAAGGCCTTTTCAGCATCTAAGGACAGAGTCAGGTAGGGGATCTCTCTACTCCTCACGAAATCCAAGACGCTCTTCCAGGCACAAATCCCACCTGGTCAGAATGGATTATCTAGGGGAGGATTATCTTCAGTCTCTCTGCTATTACTGCTGCATATAGCTTAATGTTCGTATTCAACAGGGAGATAGGGCGATAACTGGATACCAGTTCCGGGTCTTTTCCATTATTCAAGATGGTGACTATATTAGCTTTTAACAGGTCCTCAGGGACATTTTTATCACTCACCATAGAATTAAAGGTCAGAGTCAACTCATGGACTAGTTCTTATTTAAACACCTTATAAAACAAGTTATTAAACCCATCTGGGACCAGCGTTTTATTTAGCTTTAATCTATCGATACATTTATTTACCTCTGATTCCTGAATAGGATCTTTCAGAATTCTTAGTTGATCGGGACTTATTTTTGGTAGGGATAGATGTGTGAAATAATTTTCAACATCTCTCTTTACCGGTTCATCAGGAAGTCTATATAGTATCTGATAGTATTTACTAAAGGCATCTGCTATTTTGGATGGTGTCATCACCACCCCTTCTCCTGTTCTGACACAACAGCACCATCACACTGCCAATCACTCCCTCCTTACCTGCTCAGAACTTCCCAGAGCTCTGTCTCACAGCCCTCTGGGTCTTCTGCAGGGATTCCCAGCCAGACACACAAGCTCCATTAGCAGGCCTCTCATGACTATCCCTAGGTTACTGTTCTGCACATGTGCAGTTCTACATTTGGCTTCCTGCCCTTACTGTCCCTTAAAGGGACAGTAATAAAACCTCTGTTTCTCCTCCCCAAAGCCTCCATTGGCCAGCCAATCTCTCCTACACTATTTAAACCCTAATTTGTGAACTAGTCCTTGCCTGTAATAGTGCCTGGTGCCTTTACTAGCGTTTGTGTTATATCGTGATTTGCTGATTCCTGTTGCCGACTCCTGCTTGCCCGACCTTGCCTGTTCTGCCGCCTGTCCCGACCTGTTTGCCTGAATTGACTTCGTTTGTTTGCTGCCTGTCCTGATTTTTACGCCTGTCTGACTATTCTTCCGTCTGCACCCTTGATACCTTCGCCTCGGTCCTACTCTGTATCCAGCTGCCGTCCTATTAGGTTTAGCTTTGGTATTCTGGTGATAGTTCAGAGTGCAAAAGTCCTGGGGGAACGAAACCTGCAGCTCAACCATAGGGTGGAATTCCTTCAGGCAAAATAATTCTGTTCTATTGCCGGGGTCCATTGCCAAAACCTATACCTACACTGCAAAGCGGTTCCAGCCTCGTACAAGATCGTGACATGTTCTTATTAGTGTAATATTTGTTTTTTTGCCTGTTTTTTTGAGTTTTGTCGACATTAATGTATTCACTCTATTGTCTTTATAATACCAACTAGCTCTAAGCCTTTCCAACATTTTATTTACTTTGTCCAAAATATGTTCATTGATTTTCCATTCTATGGAGGAAATTTTATCTGACACCTGTGGAGAAGGGTTTTTTTTGTTTAAAGATTTTAAAGAATCCAATGCAATAAAAGCTTCGGCCAGGTTCTGAGAGTTGACCTTCTTTTCTTGTGCTCCTAGTTTAATTAAGTGGCCTCTGACTACCGCCTTAAGGGCACACCATATCATGGGTATACTAACTCCACTATTTTTATTTTCCTGAAAATATTTGATAATTACTTCTTTTATTATCTGTGTGTTTTGTGTGTTTCCCTACTAAATTACTGTTTAGTTTCCAATCGGTTCTATTTTTGTAATCGTCTATCTTCAGATGCATCCAGACTGCTTCGTGATCAGGCCAACACACATCCTTTATGGCAATACTCTTAACACTCTAAGAAATTACTCTGTCTCCAAATATCTTATCAATTCTAGAATATGTTAAACATGATCTGGAAAAACGTGTGAAATCTGATTTTGCTGGATGGAAGATTCTCCACAGGTCCAGGAAAGGGAAGATTTTAATCATATTTCTCAGTCATTTAGCCTTGTTTATAAGAATTTTATCAATCCTCTCTCCCCTGCTGGACCTCCGGTCTCTCTGAACATCCATAACACAATTGAAATCTCCCATTATAAATAAGGCACCCTGTTTTATCCTTTCCACTTTATGCAAAAGTTTCTGAACATACGTGACAGGAGAATGATTAGGGACGTATATATTAACAAACATATATAGTTTACTTCCAATATTACATATAAGTATTATATACCTTCCTTGTAGATCTAAATCTACATGTACTATTTTTAAGGTCTATGTCACTAGCAACCATCTTCTCCCTGTTTCCAGTGGGTTTCTTGAACTGCCACAATATGGACCCTCTCTTTTCTAAGGAAATCCAAAACCGTAAGTCTTTTTTGGGGGAAGTTAATTCCCCTTGCATTGACTATATTCAGTTTTATATTAACCATATGAATCCTGCCGCTTCACCTCTTCACCTAGTCTCATTTTCCGTGAACGTTGACATACACATCTATAATGACAGCAACCAAAAAAAAACATATATACAACATAGACCCTCCCTTCTAACCTGGTGTGGGAAACCCCATATCCCACTCCCTTTGCTCTGTCTACCTAACAGGTAGGAAGCTAGCCAATATCTGAGTACCATATCAATTATGGACCATATGTTTGCCTCTGGGGCATTTGACCTCCGAGTACGCAAAAGCGGGGGGTGGGGGGACAAATGATAGTTTAAGTTTATCGTCTTAGTATTACTGAACAATATATAGTTTACTGCAAAAGAACACATTTCTACAATGGTGTATAGTTCCCTTATTATCCCTTATATCCATACAGTTCAATTTTACAGTTCATTTACTATCCACACACGAAGTTCCTATATGTCTATAGATCTGTTTTATGTTTTCTAAAATATATTAGTATATATAAAGTGTCTTAGACTTTCATGATTCTATTATATGAAAAGCTGTTTATCCCCTCTAATAACCTTTTACCTTTTACCACTATCTATACATCTTCTAAGTGTATGTTTCTAAATATATATTTCCCTTTAGTGTTTATTAATTTAAGTGATCTTTCCTGTCTTTCTGCAAGTGTGTGCAAAGAATGGGGTATTTACAAGTAATCTTACTCTAGCCCATGTCTCCCTAACAGTGTATTATCAATTTTTAAATTCTAGTGTCTTTCGCTAAGCTAAAATCTTATTTTTTTTCAGATATATTGCAACTCTTTACTCATTCTTGTGACAGTATATTTTACTAAAACCTTTACGACTACTAACTGTGTATGCTCAAATTATCTAACTAAATCCTGTGAATACTTCCCCTCGATGATTCCCTATATTCAGTCTATTGTGCAGAATAATTACAGCTTTAACATGCTGCTAATCCATATTAGTATTTTATATACTCTTTCACCTGAGTGGATCCATATATGTAAAACATACCTTTCTTAACATGCGTATAATTACATAACAGTGGTTCATTACATTATTTCCAATATCTATATTATTAAGTGATCATAACCCTAGATTTATTGACATGTATATCTGAGCTTTGCAACAAGTCCTTTAAATATATTTTTCTTTATCTTATAGGATAATATTACCAAACTCTATATGTGTGGGGAAAGAAAAAGAAGAAAAAGAAAAAAGGAAAAAAAAAAACTCTAATGGGACCATCTAACTCAGGTAATTTTTCATGAATCCATTTAACTAACGATTGGGGTGAGTGGAATACTTATCGTCTGTTTTCATATAGAACTATAATTTTTACAGGAAAACCTCAAGAATATTTGATCCCTTTCGCTCTAAGAGCTAAAGTCTGTTGTAAAAAAGTTCTGCGAGCCCTTCTAGTATGCACAGAATGATCTGGGAAAATTTGTATCTGTTCATATATAGAGCCTTTCAAGGATTTCTCAGAAATAAGTCTCAATAATAACAATTTGCTCTTAAAAGAATGTAAGCAGATCACCGTATCTCTGGGTAGGTGGTCTGGAACTCCCTCTGACTTACAAAGTCTATGGCATCTCTCCAGTAGGTTTGAACAGTTGTCGATCGGCATTTCTATAAATATAAATAAACCTTCCATACATTTTTCCAGATCTTTGTTAAGTATTTCTTCCGGGATTCCTCTAATCTTATCATTATTTCTTCTGACTCTATCTTCTTGATCCGCTACTTTAAGTGTTAAGCTCTCAATCTTCTTCTGTAAATCTTAATATGTTCTCTCTGTGCTGCAAGTTGTGAGTCAATGTTGCTTATTTGGATGTCTACCTTGTTTAGTTTGTCTCCCATGTTATTTATTTCCTTTTTTATTTCCAACATGTTGATGTGTATTTCTTTTTTTATTTTCTCTGATTGTTCTTCTAGACATGATAGATTATTGTGCAGCAGGCATTTAAAAGACTGCTTGATTTTACCAACATTTTTGTGATTCATTTTAAAGTTTGTAAGTTTACAATTCAAAATAGGTTTAATGTTCTAATACCTACTGACCCACCAGCTGAGCTTTCTATTGTTTACTATTTTAAAACATTTATTCACTAAAAGGCAAGTTGAAGGTGAGATGAACTTATTTCATCTTACATTTTAGCTCTACACTGTGTAAGGACAAACCTGGTGACTTTGCTTAGCAGAAGAAACTCACCAGGTGCACAGTGTATAGCTAAGTTGGTGAGATGAAATGTTCATTTAAGTGAAAAGCCTCCTTAGTGTATTAAAAAAGCATCACAAATGATAATCATAATAGCAATATGCATAGGGTTTGCCTCCTTTTTTGAACATCCACTTTTCATTTTTACATGCAGTCTTGCAGTATGTAGAATCAAAAAATGAATTAACATGGTTCTGTGGAATCCATTACTTGATACTGCATAGAAACTAAAAAATGGCCCAGGTTATATTTGCACATACATACATTGTACAGGAGCATGTACTGAGCAGGCATCCATACTTTTCCACTATGTTTACAGGTAGGGTAGTCAGATTTGCTAATATTCTGTTGGACACATACAGGAAAGCCCTCTATAACACCGGGGCTCACTATCCATGGGCTCACATTGCGATATTAGGGAAATCTGTAACTAACCTGTAAAAAAATATGTTCTGCTTGGAGTCAAGCTTTTCAAAACAATCAGAAACTTTATCCTAGGATATTTAAGATTTTTGGTAATTGTACAAAAACATACACTTTCTTTCATTTTGCCTGTTTTTTGCTGCTCACCAGACATTTTAAGAATTTTTTATTTCAGTGTTGCTTGCACATCATACATTGAGTAAAAGTTATTTTTTATAATACTGTAAAACAGAAAAACTATATGATGTCTGTAAGTAAACTATCATAGTTGCCAACATTTGAAAAAAAAATTCCATGGACATTTTGTAGCTCAGCTTCCAATTACTTACTTTAATATTGACCACACCGAATGTCCAAAGCTCCGCCCACTACAAAAAATTAGCATAATGTAACTCTGCCTTATTGTCACAGTGTAGATTATATCACCAAGTTCCCACCAGCATTACCAGGATCCTTCGTATACAACAGGTACATTCACAGCACAACATTTACATCAGGGCTGTGTGTACACCATAAACATACATTAGTATGAACCTACCACTTCTGCTGGAAGGCCATTCCATGTATCCACTACCCTATCAGTAAAGTAATACTTTCATTAGTCCCTGGCCTTATCTTAAATCTAGGGTAGCCTTATACCTATCCCATGCATGCTTAAACTCCTTCACCTAATTAACCTCTACCACTTCTGCTGGAAGACTATTATATGCATCCAATACCGTCTCAGTAAATTAATACTTTCTTTAGTGCCTGTCCTTATCTTGTATCTAGGATAGTCTTATGCTTATCCCATGCATGCTTAAAGTCCTTCACTGTGTTTACCTCTACCACTTCTGCTGGAAGGTTATTCCATACATCCACTACCCTCTCTGAAAGTAATACCATAATTTTACCATGCTGAAAAATGCATAAATAGAACCATATTTAAAAAAAAAACACATCATGGTATTAAACATCTCGTTGGGAACAATTGCCTTTTAAGGCATTTGAGCAGCCATTTGGGGACAGGGCCGCCATCAGAAATTGTGGAGCCCAGTACAGAACAAATGGTCTGGGTCCCAACCTTCCCCACTCCATTTCTCCTGCATTTCTTCTGTTCATTCCCCTACATCCCTTTCCATAGCACCACTTTGCACCTACACAACATGCCAGAGCAGGCACATTGCACACCCAGGACTTACCACAGCCAGTACCCACTTTTCACACTTACAACATGCCCCAGCATCCACATTGCAAACCTAGAACATGCCCCAGCACACACACTGCACTCCCAGGACTTAACCCAGCACCCCCAGACATGCACCAGCACCCACATTAAGTGCCGGCCTTTGGGGTGTGCAACCTGTGCAACCGCGCTTCAAGTAAGAATGGGAGGGGAGGGAGAATAGAGGTGGAGGGGGTGAGAACAGAGGGGAAAGGTAAAAAAAGGAGGAGGGTGTATGTTGTGGTTCGGGGTTTTATATGAATTAATTTCAAGGTTTGACAACAACCGCTGTTGTAAAGTTAATCCAGAAATGAGTGTGAAAAGCACTGTAAACACATCCAAAATGTATTCTTTGTTAGGGGTGCCAAGATGGCGTCAAAAGGAACATGGGACTGTTGATCCCCTGCCGTGATGGGTAACAAAATTACTTCACCCTTCTTTTCTGACTTGCTAGCCATGGGGACAGCCCTTTTTCTGATTAACCATTTCATATTCCCCCAAGAATGCTACCCTTTGTGTAATCACAAAAATCTGACCTTTTTCTGTGGTACCTTTTAGCATTGAAAACATGGACCCTCTTTTAGCACTGGGGCTGTCCTTAAAAACCTAGACCTCATGTTTGAGGTGAATTTTTCTGCATCACGTCCATCCCAGTGATCTTTGTCTAACCCTGCTACACAGCCCATAATACGGACTCTGGTTATGGCTTCTTCAATGGTGTGCGATTGTGTATGCTGTACAATGTCAGTGTTAAATGAGAAAACACTTGTAATGCTTGTCTAATTAGTAATGCTTGTCTAATGATATCCATTAGACTGAATTTACCTTGAATGCTCCTCACTGACCTCAACACCTACATAACCTGTTAAATTACTTGTGAGCTCATCCAGTGTCTGTTTATAAAGTTTAGTAACTTTGGTTAGCACTGGTTGTGCATAGCCTCACACTACCTTATTTAAAGGCTCCTTTCCATTGTGGTCCCTGTGTACCCTTTGTTTTCTCTGCTGGGTGATGAGCGAGCGAGCTTTACAGCTGTACAATTTCTCGTCATCATAGGAAACATATGAGTATTTTGAGTACTCCTCTTCTTCAGAGGAGGATGAGAAAAGTGACTCTGGTTCCCTGAAGGGCCCTTTAGTCAGTATTCTCACCTTTCTGGATTTTTATGGCACTTTACCCCTATGAGAATGACTAGGGGACACGTTTATTGATTAGCTGAGGAGTATTCTCCTGTAATTCAATCTTACGTGCATTGTTATTATTCATTTGTTATTATCAATTTATGTTTCACATCAGCTAACTCTTTTTCTAGTGCCTGTCTCTTTACTGCCTCATTTTTTAAGGCATGTACAATAATCCAACCAGCGATGTTGGTGTAGGGAACTGGGGAAGCGTGGTGTAGGGAACTGGGGAAGCGTGGAAACCTCTGATGGTGCCAGCAACATAGGAGACCTAAAATAAAAAAAAAAGAAACCTCATGTTCCCGGCCGGCACAAGAAGTGGCACAAGCAGCGGATATCCCTCGGAGATCAGTACTGCCTGTGGCAGATCGTGGGTCCCAAAGCAGGTTTTCCCCGAGATGAGGAACAGCACGGGTCCCAAGGTAGCAGTGATAACGGAGGCAGAGGTAAAGCCAGGAGGAAAAAGTGCAGAGTACATTAACATTAACTCCCTTAAAAAGACAATGGACAGATAAGTTGAAGGCTATACAAATATCCTTGTGTGCTATGTCTTCCTTGTGTGCCCTGACCCAGCTCCCAAAGTTACTGGGAAAGTGAATATACTGAGCAAAAGCTGTCTTCCTTGTTTGCCCTGATCCAGCTGCCAAAGTTAATGGGAAAGTGAATATACTGTGGCAATAGTATAGTATATTCCTTGTATGTCCTGACCCAGCTGCCAAAGTTACTGGGAAAGTGAATATACTGTGCATAAGCGGTCTTCCTTGTGTGCCATTACTCAGTTGCCAAATTTACTGGGAAAGTGAATATACTGTGCATAAGCTGTCTTCCTTGTGTGTTCTGACCCAGCTGCCAAAGTTACTGGGAAAGTGAATATACTGTGAATAAGCTGTCTTCCTTGTGTGTCCGGATGCCACTTCAGCGCATATACTTTGAACATCGTCCATCACCGCCTCTTTCATCGCGAAAGTTCAAGCGACGGACTGTTTCATCGCCGGCTTCGGACTGTTTCATCGCCGGGTTACTGGTTGGTTCATCGTCGTTTTAATATGTAATAAATGTAATATGTAATTCAATTTAATAAATGTTTTTCATGTGTTTATTAATGTTTTACCTGAAATACATGTTTATTAATGTTTGTAATAAATGTGTATTAATGTTTTTAAATGTGTATTAATGTTTTGCCTACAAGAAATGTTTTTTATTGTTTTTATTAATGTTTATTAATGTTTTTATTAATGTTTTGCCTGCAATACATGTTTATTAATATTTGTTATTAATGTTTTGCCTGCAATAAATTTTTATTTATGTTTTCCAGGCAATAAATCTTTAATAATGTTTGCAATAAATGTGTATTAATGTTTTTAAATGTTTATTAATGTTTTGCCTGCAATAAATGTTTATTAGTGTTTGCAATAAATGTTTATTAATGTTTATATTAATTTTTTGCCTGTAATAAACGTTTATTAATATTTGTATTAATGTTTTGCCTGGAATAAATGTATATTAATGTTTGCAATAAATGTTTATTAATTTGTATTAATGTTTTTATTAATGTTTTGCCTGTAATAAATGTTTATTCATATTTTTATTAATGTTTTTAAATGTTTATTAATGTTAAACATTTTTTTTAACCCTCTCATTGACCATGCTGCCAAGCAACAACGCAGGAAGCATGAACTATGAGAGGGTTAACTCTGGTTACCCTATGCTGCCAAGCAACGCAGGCAGCATGAACTATGGAGGGTTAACTCTGGTTACCCTATGCTGCCAAGCAACGCAGGCAGCATGAGCTATGAGAGGGTTAACTCTGGTTAACCCGCTCATTGACCATGCTGCCAAGCAACAACGCAGGCTAAAGGATGAGAGGGTTAAGTAAATAATAATACATTAACCCCTTTAAATGTTATCCCTAACACGACATGAATAGTAACATTAACCCCTAATAATACCTTGAGCGATCCTGCGATGAATTGTCCCTCGAACAAAGGTCCAGCGAGAGGGGAACCGTCCCATCCCCATAAATTATTACCAATATGTAAAATATGTACTTTATTTTTTACATTAATCTATGGAACACATTTATATACAACATTTGGAAAAACATCAATTGAAAAACTAGACATACAAGTAAAACATGTACATTAACAATCAGAATGTTTTTTTTAAATATGAAATGTAAATTATAAACAAATTATTAAAAATGTAAAAATATTTAACAGTTATAAATGTACACAAGTATTACACAGGTTTCTATTGCAATAATATTGTTAATGTCATGCAATATTAGGCATTCAAAACATTTATCTAACCAATTTGATAATTTTGATATATACCTCGCAAATATACTATTGGTGTCCCACTGCCAATCTTAGAGATACGGTCATCTGCTTTGCGATATTTCAGCAACTTCAATGGTGGATTGTGTCCTGAAAGGAGCTGGTCATAATAGAGGTCTCTGCCCTTCTGCACCTTTCTGAGGCCATCAATGAATTTGCAAATGGTTGGGTGACACATTCCCAACTCAGCTCGGAGTCGACGATGTGCAGCTTCAGAATGATTGTTCGTACGATCTTCGCCACTTACTGTTCTGACAAACAGATTCCACATACATGGAAACAAAGGAGATCGACTCCCATTTCCTCTCCTTTGTGGGCGACCGATGTAATTATCCTCAAACCAATTTAGCAGAGGATGAAGGTCTCCAGGAAGATGTTCTGCCACAGAATCAGCATAATCACCTAGGTCTTGGACAGGCACAAATGCCAAGGCAACAACCATTTTGGCCAAAAGGGCATACTCCAGATTAGTATCTGTTTCATGAATGGCACCTATCAATGCTTTCGCATATTCTGTACCAAGTGAAAGAAGCACCCTTTTAAAGCGACTTCTGGAAAGCATTCCTTTATGGCCTTAAACATGCCAATTTCATAATCACAATTTATTGACCCTGTATGTACATTTGGCATTCAAGTTTTAATATAATCAAACAACCTTTTGTATGTGGCATACTGTTTATCCAGCAGAAGCTGCACTGGATGCACGCCCCCATACTTCTTTGCCAGTACCACATATACCTGAGCAAAGAGTTTTGGGGCTATAGCAAATGTACCATCCACGTGCCAGATGTCAGACGTATGCAGAATGTTCAGCCAGCTTTGTCTCCCAAATAGAAGAATCCTCCTGGAACTTTCTCCAATATCCCCAAGCAAGAATGATTCTTCCACGCCTGTGGTGAGTAGTTTTTATAAGCATCAGGGAGTACAAGATCTTCAACACAAACGGGGTCTGGAGGTGCAGCCTGTAAATCATTTCTTCTGCGTCAAATTATTTTTCTTAAAGCAGCAGGTTGTGGAATGATAGCATGCACAGTGGAGCTCACACTGGATACACATGAATTAATCACTTCTGCAGTTCCCTCCATCGTTTCTTTAGCTCGCCGCTTAATCCCTGTCACAAATTTTGAAAACTTCTACATGTGCTGCTGAAGGAAAGTGTGAATGTTCATTTATCTTTTTAATGACATCTCCATTTTTGGTGTGAATTCAGGCTATGCATCATCCCATCTGATCACAACGCCAACATTTTACACAACTATCTACTGCGCTGTGTCTGTCGATCCGAAGCAAATTTTTCCCTTCCTCTTCTGCTTAGAATTTCGACAGCCATTACGGTAGAATTTGTTGACATGCCTATGTAGAAGGAAATACATTTGTAGGACTGTTGTTCTAATTATTTTAAAAGGTTTTATACCGTACAAAGGTTGTCTATTACTATATGCAAACTGAGTTAATCTAGGGTCTAGGACACTTCATTGCGGCTGATTCACCAATGACAGTTCAGTGCTGCAGTTTGAACACTGAACTATCAGTGATAAAGAATAACGCGGCCGCTTCATCTCGGCTATGTACAAACGTACAACTTAAAATAAACCCCCCCCCCCCCCAAACCCTAATACTAAAATTAAGACCTGAAGCCTAATACTAATTCTAACCACAAAAGAATAATTCCGAGCTGCCCAGGTGGTACACGCTGGATCAGAATGTATGACCTCCGTCGTCCTCACCCGGTCTCCGGTGCCTCTCCCCAGAGCTCGACTCCCACTTAGCAGTAAACAATAAAGAAAATGCTTGAAAAACGGCACTCCTGGAGCCAATTTAAAGGTGAAAAAAAGTTATTTTTATTCCATAAGATAGTTATAAATCCACAAAGGTAGTACAGGTGTAAGAAAGAAAATAGCTTCCCTTCCCTTCGAGAAGATAAAAATATTCCAGGATATAACTTTTCAGACACATATGAAAAGAAGAAATCGAATAGGACAAAAGGTCCACTACAGGGATCTTAAGCATCTTTATTTAATGAGGGCCCTTTCCCCTTAGACATGCACAAATAATATAAACTAAGAAATGCACATTCTAGAAGACACCCATGTTGAACACAATCATGATGGGAGGGAGACAAGAGAGAGAGGGGTAAGAATTATAGAAGTCCAAAGAGATAAAGAGAAGGTATGTAAAGGGAAATGGTAAAGAGAAGGACCTCAATTTATTTACCTTTCTTTCTTTCTTTCTTTCTTTCTTTCTTTCTTTCTTTCTTTCTTTCTTTCTTTCTTTCTTTGTTGGTTTCTGTTTGTTTTGGTTCTCGTTTTCCCCCTCACTTTCCCCTACATATTTGTCCTTAAACTCTTACAAGGAGGACATACTAAAACACAGATGAATGTTGGCACATATAAGTACATACCGGGATGATAAATCCCTAGTTCCCAGTTACCATCCCATAGGTAGATAACTTTTATTTTATTTATTTTTTCTACTTTTGGTAAGGTCGTGCTCCGTGCACTTATAGTTTTTCAGGGGAAGTGCATGGGGTGAGCTCCTGAAATGGGGTCGGGAAGCTCACCAAATAATTTTGACGTGGTAGTTCACGTCAAGTGTGTTTATGTATATGTATATTTGTTTGTAAACTGGACATGGTGCTCGGGCGGCTGGCCAAGAGGAAAAATAAATAGATGTGGAATTGGATTGGAGATTCAATAAATATCTGTTAAGAAGTAATCAAAATGTAGATTATATTAAAAAAAAACCAGATCTATATTTTCAGGAGAATACCACAGAGAATATGTCCCAGGGCAACATCTGGTGCGCATACAAATGGCATACAAAAACATGAGTCCCTCTCACATCCGCAAGACACAAATAGAGGATTTAAATAGAAGGATTCATTTACAACTAAAAGATAGAGCCAATAAAGCTATTGAGAACTTGAAAATCCAGTGGTATTACAAAGGAAATAAGGCTAATAAGATGCTTTCAAATAAACTAAAAACTAAGAGGAAAGCTAAAACTATAACAAATAGAGTATACAATGGCTCTTTAGCCAGATCCCGGAGACAATAGGACAGGCATTTAATTCCTACTACCAATCACTATACAATCTGCCTACAAATAGGAACAATGGGGAAATGAAAGAATGTTTTGAAAAAAATAATAATAGCTTTCCAAAAATAACACAGGAAGACCAGGAAATAGTGAATAGGCCCTTCGAAATGGACGAGGTCCTTAAATATATTGCAAAATTAAAGAACGGAAAAGCGCCAGGCCCGGATGGCTTTGATGCAACCTTTTATAAAATGTTTGCAGACAAACTTGTCCCACATCTGACATAGGCCTTCAAAGAGTTTAATTTACGGAGCAAAATACCGGAGGAGATACTAAGATGTAAAATAGTTCCTATACTCAAACCAGGAAAGGACCCCGAGGATGTGGTAAACTACAGACCCATATCGCTCCTAAATACAGATTATAAGATCTATAAGATATTTTGACTGAAAGGCTAAAGTTAGGGATCGGTAATATAATCCATAAAGACCAGGTGGGTCTTTAAGGCCGTTATCTCAGTCCGCTCCTCATCTAATCATCCGCAAAACCTGATGAACCTGCTTGAGAGGGCAAGAAAGGACAGTGAGCCCCAGCTGGCCCTGTCATTGGATGCAGAGAAAGCTTCTGACAGGGTCAGCTGGGAATATATGGGGGAGGCCCTCAGGGCGTTTGGGACACAGGGTAATTTTTATCGAGAAATAATGGCGTTGTATTCATCCCCTACGGGAAAAATGGTTGACATGGGCATAAGGGCCGACTGCTTTAGAATACGGAATGGCACAAGAAAAGGGTGTCCCCTGTCGCCATTGTTGTACCTGATTACTTTAGAACCATTGGCACAGGAGATAAGAAAATGTGTAGGAATAAAAGGGCACGGAAGGTTGGCGGAACAAAATATAATATTGTACGCGGACCATATATTACTCACTATAGAAGACCCCATGAATTCGCTGCCTGAACTGATGAAAATTATCAAGGAGTATAGTGCTCTGTCTAATTACAAAATTAATGAAACAAAGTAATTGGCAATGTATATAAATATGGAACTATCAGACATCAAATTCATGGAGAAAAAATATGGTTTCACCAGGATTAGAAAACATTTTACATACCTGGGAATTAACATCTCCAAGAATCCTCGGAGATGGATAGAGATTAATATTTATTTTGCCCCTAATTAAGCAAATGAATAGATCACTAGGACAATGGAAGAAATTGGAAATATCCTGGTGGGGCAGAATCAATACCATTAAGGTGTATATCCTGCCTGAATTTACATATATTTTCAGGATGATCCCACTGGCAGTCCCAGATTCCTGGTTAAAAATGATACAGGCAACATTCCTGCACTATATGTGGGCAGGGAAAAGGCCAAGAATGGGTCTACATCTACTCTCTAAAAAGAAATCACAGGGAGGTCTTGGAATACCAGTCATTCAGGAGTACTCAAGAGCGGCTCTCCTGACCCATGCTTTTACTACGCAGAGAGAAGAAGTTCTTGGTGAAGGGTGGTATAACCTGGAATCAAAATCAACAGCTAAAATAGGAGAATTTGTGACTGTATTCTGGCCCCAAAATAAAGAGAGATTGAAACAAATAAAGGATAATAATCAATAATAATAATCCCAAGCCTACCCATTGAGTGTATAGTGAGAAATATTTTTATTTTTTATTTATTTAGAAAGTGTTTTACCAGGAAGAATACACTGAGATTTCTCTCGTTTACATGTATGTCCTGGGGACCCAGTCCAGAATAGAGTTACACATTTAACAGTAGAATAAAAATAAATTCATACATACATATATTAAATAAGTTGAAAGGAGAACATACAGGGTAAATCATCATTGATACAAAAAAGGAACAACATGTACAGTATACAAAGGAGTTTGTAAACTAATAACAGGGAAAATCTGTTTTGAGGATTTGGGAGACACTTATTTTCAGGGATTTTAGACTAGATGATGATTTGGCAGAAACAGGAAGGCTATTCCACATATGAGGAGCTCTGAAAGAGAACGCACCTCGGCCCGCTTCCTTTTTGAAGTGAGGGATCGCTAGTGAAGGGTTGGTGCAGGATCTGAGATTGTGTGATGTGCAGGGAGTAAGAGCGAGCATGCCGCTCAGGTAGGGGGGGGAGCATTCCAGAGAAGTGGTTATGCACTAAGCAAGCTAGGTGGAGAGTGTGCCGGGAGGCAAGCGTCAGCAAGTTTAACTCTTTTAACATTTTACAGTGGTGCGTGTTATAATCACACGACACAATGCATTGTATATAGTTTCGAGATTACCGAGATGGGTCTGCAGGGCAGAATCATACACAACATCTCCATAATCTAAGATCAGCATTAATATTTGCTGCACAATACGTTTTCTTATCATGGAATCTAGGTTAGATTTGTTTCTATATATAAAGCCAATCCTAGGATATAGCTTTGACACAAGCTTATCAATATGGAGACCAAAAGATAAGTTTGGATCTAGTCACATGCCAAGATACTTATATGAATTTACCTGGGTCAGGTTATAACTGGATTTGGTCTTGATGTTTAATTGAGGATTGCTTAATTTAAGTAGTTTAGCATTTGTCCCAAACAACATGGACACAGTTTTTTCAGCATTGAGGAATAATTTGTTTCTAGCTATCCAATTTTCAACTTTGGAAAACTGATCCTGTAGCACGGATTCCACTTGCGATAGTTGAGTACCGCACGTATAAATGACTGTATCATCATCATACATATGCACAGGAGCCAGGTCACACACAGAGAGTAGATCATTTATAAATAGTGAGAATAGCAGCGGCCCAAGAACGGATCCTTGAAGCACTCCACACTTGACTGGCAATGGGAGGGAGGCAGTATCAGCAATGGACACATATTGAGTTCTATATGAGCAACATAAACCTACATTTCTGGCAACAGAAAGGAATTAAAAAGATCTTGGACCTATACGAGGGATCAATGATATTATCCTTCATAGATCTAAGCTTAAAGCATAATTTGCCAGGTAATAAATTATTTAATTATATGAATGTTAAAGCATTCCTCGACCAAAATATTAAATGGGGAAAGAGAGAAAAGTGTACAGAGCTTCTCAATGGTATTTTCTCCCAATATGTATATAAAAATATGATCACAAAATGTCACTCCTTGGTAACAATGACAAATAAACAGGCATACCCCTCTGGTATTGAGAAGTGGGAGCGAGATATGCCATATAAAATTGACCGTACAGAATGGAATAAAGCCCTAGTTTCAGAACACAAAATTATACACTGTCTAAATCTAAATGAAGTATACTTTAAATTAATGAACAGATGGTATTTGGTGCCAAAAAACCTTAATAAAATCTGTGATGAATATAGTCCAATATGCTGGAGGTGCAATAAATGTGAAGGGGATTACCTGCATATTTGGTGGAATTAGATGATAAGACCCTAATGGAACACGGCTGCATTCGCTCGGCTTAAAATCAGGCTCCTCACATCAGTTCCTGGGCCTAAACCCACATGGCAACATTGACTTGAGTAGAAAGGCTCTGGCTGCTGTGTTCAGGAACCTACATTGCCATTGTCTGAATGAAAAATGACTCCTTGACTATCCACTCTACCTAGCTTTGTCCTCTCTGCTCCACCTCTAGCCAGCCTACGTTCCAGCCCACCTATGGCTTGGACTAGTCCTGCTACTATGCATGGGATACTCTGCTTTATCCTGCTAGCTACTGGGAAAAGTGGTTATCTCCTGCTGGGAGTTTAGTGAGTTTTTTGGTTATAGGATCATAAAAGTTAGATGTAAACAATTCACATTTAATTCGTGTACACAACAGGGTGAGAACAGAGATGGGGAGGATGGAGAGAGAACAGAAGAGGGGGAGAAAACAGAGATGGGGAGGATGGAGAGAGAACAGAAGAGGGGGAGAAAACAGAGATGGGGAGGAAGGGGAAATAATAGAGGAGGGTAGAGAGAGGAGGGGGAGAGATCAGAAATGGGGAGGAGGGGGAGAGAACAGAGGTGGGATAGAGAGCTGAGTAGGGGGATAATGGGAAGTTAGAGATTAGAGAGGGGGAGAGAACAGAGATGGGGAGATGTGGGGAGTATGGGGAAGAACGGGGGGGAAACAGATGGTGTAAAGGGGGAATCAGACATAAGGAGGAGGGGGGAAGAAAAGAGATAAGGGTAGGGGTAGAACAAAGATGGGGAGAGAACAGAGAAGGAAAGGGTGAGAACAGAGATGGGGAGAGGGAGAGAACAGAAGATGGGGAGAGAAAAGAGGTGGGGATAATGTGAGGGGAGAGAACAGAGGTGGGGGGAGAACAAAGAGGGGGAGAGAACAGTGATTGTGAGATGGGGAGAAAACAGATGGGAAGGAGGGGGAGAAAACAGAGATAAGGGAGGTGGGAGAGAGAACAGTGATGGGGTAGGGGGAACAGAGATGGGTCTGCAGGAAGAGGGGAGAGAACAGAGATGGGGAGATGAGGGAGAAAACAATGGGGAGGAGGGGGAGAACAAGTGAAGAGGTGGGGGAGAGAACAGAAATGGGAAGGCAGGGAGAGAACAGAAATGGGGAGGAGGAGGAGAGAACATAAATGGGGAGGAGGGGGTGAGAACATAAAATGGGAGGAGAGCAGAGAACAGAAGAGGGGGAGAGAACATAAATGAGGAGGAGGGGTGAGAACAGAAAATGGGAGGATGGGGAGAGAACAGAAGAGGGGGAGAGAACAGAGGAGGAGGATAATGGGAGGGGAGAGGAAAGAGATGGGAAGGTGGGGGGAACAAGTAATAAATCCAAGAGAATATCCAGCACAATCAGCATTACAATCCAATAATATCCCATCACTTTCCCCAATCACTGGACGACACACAGTATCAGGAGTAGAACTGACCAGAACTGTTTATTGATTCAGAAACAGAGAATATATACAGTTGAACATCTTGACAAACCAGATTAGACAAAGGAACTATAACAGGATTAAAGTTTAACCTAAGGACATACAAAGGGAAATCCTGCCTCACACCTTTCAGGATACAAAGGTGCCCAGTTCAGATACATACAGGAAACTAAATGACTTACATAAAGACAATGGGAAAGGTGACATAATGACAGGGATTAAAGGATAGGATCCAATCTTAACTTGGGGAAAGCACAGTGAATAGGACAAAGACTTGGATCTTAGTAATTACAGTACATTCCTCCCCTCTTCTTTGGAGATAATTGAGTTAACCTTTGTATCAGCTCAATTATCTCCAAGCTAAAATATAAAGGTTTTACACAATATTAATAACTTTCAAAATATGCATCACATTCACATAAAACATACATTTTCAGAATCAGCACACTTTAAATATGAACATTACAAAAAATCAAACAATTCCACCCAGTAGTTCAAAAGTTAGCTTTTTGGGGCATTTTCACCATGCCCCAAATATGTTCTTAAAGTGCCATACACTGTTACTTAGAGTTTTGTGTACTCCAGGCATAGGAAAAATCTCTGCAGGGCCAACAATCAATAAAAGGGAATGAGACAGCCAAAAAGGGGTTCCTCTACAGGAGGATGGGGTGAGAAAAGAAATGGGGAGGAGGGGTGAGAACAGAAAACAGGAGGAGGGGGAGAGAACAAAGGAGGAGGGGAGAGAACAGAGATGGGAAGATGAGGGAGAAAACAATGGGGAGGAGGGGAAGAGAACAGGTGGAGAGGTGGGGGAGAGAACAGAAATGGGGAGGCAGGGAGAGAACAGAAATGGGGAGGAGGAGGAGTGTACAGAAATAGGGAGGAGGGGGTGAGAACAGAAAACAGGAGAAGGGGGGAGAGAACAGAGGAGGAGGGGAGAGAACAGAGATGGGGAGATGAGGGAGAAAACAATGGGGAGGAGGGGGAGACAACAGGTGGAGAGGTGGAGGAGAGAACAGAAATGGGAAGGCAGGGAGAGAAAAGTAGCAGTAGCCAGGTTGACCATCTGTTTGCCTCTGGTCGGGACCAGGTTATAGGGGAGGAGGGGGGACAGTGGGTTTTATGGCATGCCGGTTCCCCCAGGTGTTTTGTTTCTTCTTCCAGGAGGCAGGGCCCACCATGTGATGCTTTGTTAAAAATTTAAAAGATGTTTAATTTTTTTCGGAGGTAGTTCATGACAAACTAATGAAGTTACAGCTAGGGACGGTATCAGGCCCTTTACCGTCACCCCCATTGACAACCTGAGTATTTCAGCTTTGGAAGTGGTGCCTAAAAAGGAGGCAGGGAAGTACAGGTTCATTCACCACTTGTCTTACCCAGCTACGGAGTCTGTTAACGATGATATTGATAAGTATCTGTGCTTGGTCTCATGGAACCAATCCTTTGTCCTACTTGGATGACTTCTTCTGCGTGGGTCCTTCGGGTTTGGATTCGGTTTGGATGATTGCCAATTTTTCTTATGGATGCTGGAATGAGTGGCTCAGGTTTTTGGGGTGTCCCACTGGCGAAGGGCAAGACGGTGGGTCCTGCTACGTGTCTTATATTTTCTTGATATTAATTCTGTGCATGGTAAATGTAGACTTCCGTTTGACATGCTGACTTCTCTTCGGGCGACAGTCAGGGACACCAGGGAGGCCAAGAAAGTGACACTTAAACAGCTGCAATCCTTGTTGGGGAGATTTAACTTCTCTTGCTTTGTTATTCTGATGGGGCGGGTTTTCAAAAGGGGCCTTTCGATAGACACATTAGGTGTCAAGTTAGGCCATCATTTCTGTTGTGCCGTTTGGTGCTCCTGTGTATGTTGTGTAACATCGTCTTCCGCACGCATCATGTTCTGGGTTTTCTTTATGGGATTAATGTCTTGTTTCCAGTCATCACGGTTTTGGAAACTGATGCCAGAAGCAGACGAGTAGGGTCGGGTCTGCCCAGATGAGATGTGGCACCTCGGGCCCTCATGCTTGGGTGCTGTGTGAAGGCTTCCCTGGCCCCGATTATGTGGACAGCTTACTCTAAGGTCTGGGTTAAATGGGAAGACATGGTTGGGTTGGTGGGGGACATGGAGTCAGCTCCCATTCAGTTTGACGCCTTGCTTTGGTTTGTCACTAGATTGTTTGTGGCACGGGCATCCCTGACGGTACTTGACAAGACCATGGCGGAACTGTTCTTCTGGTTTAAAGTCAGGGGTTGGGAGGATATAACTATGCATTTTTTGGTTAAGCAGGCCCTGAAAGGGTTTCTGAGGGGCAACCGTAAGTCGGAGACTAGACAACCATTGTCAATTCACATGCTATAGCACCTTCTGGGGGTCTTGCCCAACATCTGTTATTCTAATTACGGAGCTACTTTATTCTCGGTGGCATTCCTTTTAATCTTTTTTGGGGCCTTCCGGGTTGGAGAGGTAGTGTGCTGTTACATATAGTTTCTCTTAGTATTAGGCTTTCTAAGTCGAAAACAGATCCAATGGGTACGAGGTTTGATGTCCTTTTATATTAAGTAGCCTGGTCTGCACTGTGCCTGGTTTCCTGGATGACTACATTTCTGGGGGTTAAACCGTCTGGTTCTGGGGGTGGCTAGATTATGGTTTGTCGTGGCTTGGCTGGGATCCCTCCCACTATGGCACTCATTCTTTTCGCATAGGGGCTACAGAGGCTGCCAGGTCAGGGTTGGGTGAGGACTTGGTTAAGAAGTTTGGAATCTCAGACGTTCCGTTCTTATCCCCGTCCAGTTGGTTGAATAACGGGTTGTCGGGGTGGTTGCCAGGGGCGGTACTGGTATTCCGGGTTACTGTGTTGAGTTTTTATTTTTCCTAGGTTTGGTCACTTGGATTATTGGACATTCATTCATTTTCAGGGCCAAGAGAAGAGCTGCAGCTTGTCACAGTGGCCAGCAGCTGGGTTTTTCAGAGGCTCACCTAATGGTCAAATGGTGGGGTATAGAGCTTTTGGATGGGAAGATGTTTTTGAGAGCTAATATACTTGCTTAAAGGTGGTAGGTGGCCCGACATAATTATTTTTCATGCCGGAACTCCTCCCACAGAGGGCATTGGTAAAATCCATGAAATAAGATATCAATTGACCTATTCGTATGAATGGGGACTCTATTTCGGTTTATAGAATAGCCAATAGCATTACATGTATTCCATAAACCGAAAGTCTATAAACCGAAAGATATTCAGTTTATAGACTTTCGGTTTATAGAATACATGTAATGCTATTGCTATTCTATAAACCGAAATAGAGTCCCCATTTATACGAATAGGTCAATTGACTCTATTTCGGTTCCATTACTTTTTTAGAGGCATTTTAGTGCCCTAAAGTTTGTGTCCCCATTGACTTCAATGGGGTTCGGGGTCAAGTTCGGGGTCAAGTTCGAGCCCGAACCCGAACTTTTTTCCGAAGTTCGGCCGAACCTGCTGAACCAGAACATCCAGGTGTCCGCTCAACTCTAGTCATGAGCTTACCACTGCATCAAAGTATTCTAATATAAGTGGGTCCAAATGAGGCAGGTTTTTTTTTTAAAGTCACTCAGTCGTTCAATCGTTCATTTTACTAATTATTGAAAACATGCTTGTAACATCATTGTGTCAAATTTAGTCTGCATCTTAAGAAATAGGCAAAAAAATATTTTTTCTCTTTCCTTTCTTTTTTTTTAAATTAAATGTGTAAACCCAAAGGATTAATTAGTGCTCATATCTCTTCAAAAAAGTAAAGCCTGTCGGTCTCACATTATTTAAAATCTAAATTCACATAAAACATACAACATACATTAACATACTTTGCCCAAGACTGTGGAGTTGATCTGTTACATACATCGCTATTATTTCCGCCTTCTTTGTCGACCGAGTTGGTATGCCGGGGCCCGTGAGAATTGTGCACTCTTCACCCATCCTTCACTGGGGGGAATCTCTCCCACCAAGGCTGCCAGATTGTACATCAACAAGTTATTATTAGCGCTATAAAATCCCCTCTCCATCTCTCCGAAATGGCTCATTAGATCCCTTACCCTGTCCCAAGTAATGCTATCCGTTTGCTTCCAGTTACGGGCTATGCTAAGTTTTGTTGCTAAAAAAAGTTGAATCGACAGTTTTTTTCCCTTACTTTTTAGGCAGTCTAGGTTGCTATGCAGAAGAGC
Source organism: Pelodytes ibericus (assembly GCA_036172795.1). NCBI lineage: Eukaryota > Metazoa > Chordata > Amphibia > Anura > Pelodytidae > Pelodytes > Pelodytes ibericus. The sequence continues at coordinate 35,049,206 of CM069866.1, read as the reverse complement.
AGCTTCTGAATTCATAGGTAGGCAGCATTGAAAGATGGCTGAAAGTACGAAAAAGACCTCCCTCCATATTTCCCTAACAGTCCCACCATATATGAACGTAGCTCCCGACCGCATTTTGGCATCGCCAGCAATTAAGACTGTGTGAAGCGTCAAATTTCTTTAAGATCGAGGGGACCCTGTACCATCTGAAGAGCAATTTAAATTGTAGCTCCTGAAGATTAATACAATGGGTGGATTTCTTTGTTTGGGACCAAGTGCGCTCCCATGATACCCAAATCTGTGCTCCATTTCTCCCAGGCTTTTGGGGTGGGGCTTGGTTTTATATTGTCCAGGATAGAGTACCAGTTACTAAGCTTAGTTGTGTTTGGGTTGTTTCCAAATATTCTCTCCAGGAGAGTCTGCACTATAACCTCCTTAGGACTAAAAATATGCTGTCTGGTAAAATGGAGGAGTCTTAGGACAGTGAAGGAGTCCTTCCAGTGAAGCCCAAACTCCTCCATTACCTGATTCAAGGACTTTATGCTCTTACCCTGCCTTAGGTGAGCAAACGTTAGGTTAAGTGCTCTAAAACCCAGGGGAAAAGAGATATCTGTTATCAACCTTGAACTGACAGTGACTGCCACAGGTCCAATAATCCTGTTAGACAAACCCGCCCGCCTCTTAAAGTTAAGCCATGTAGTCAGTATGCCCTTCAAGATATTGTTACCAGAGGAATTAATTATACTTAAAGTATCGGTTCTACCTAGCCATAACATACTTTCAAGTTCTCCGTGCCCAGACATTCTCTGTTCTATCCAATACCAATCTTCTTTTCGAGAAGCAGGGAGCTGGATTTTATGAACATGATGTAACATACTAGCCTCGACATATCTGGCCAGATTTGGAAATCCCAGTCCTCCTTTGTTTCCCGGTTTGTGTAACCAGTGCCTGGCGATTCTAGGTTTTTTATTTCCCCAGATAAACTTTCCTACTAAATTATGAAACTGCTTACAGAACGTGGCAGAAATAGGGAGAGGAACCGTTCTCAGCAAGTACAACTGTGACGAAGTGCCCTTCGCCACTTGGCCCTGGAGAGGCCTGTTTGCCAGCCTCCTCCCCTGTGACTATGGCCCTGGGGTGTATGGCCCTTTAAAAATGCTATTTGGGCCTATGGACTGTGTATGGCACTTTAAGAACATATTTGGGGCATGGTGAAAATGCCCCCAAAAGCTAACTTTTGAACTACTGGGTGGAATTGTTTGATTTTTAGTTATGTTCATATTTAAAGTATGCTGATTCTGAAAATGTATGTTTTATGTGAATGTGATGCATATTTTGAAAGTTATTAATATTGTGTAAAACCTTTATATTTTAGCTTGGAGATAATTGAGCTGATACAAAGGTTAACTCAATTATCTCCCAAGCAGAGGAATGTACTGTAATTACTAGGATCCAAGTCGTTGTCCTATTCACTGTGCTTTCCTCAAGTTAAGATCGGATCCTATCCTTTAATCCCTGTCATTATTGTCACCTTTCCCATTGTCTTTATGTAAGTCATTTAGTTTCCTGTGTGTATCTGAACTGGGCACCTTTGTATCCTGAAAGGTGTGAGGCAGGATTTCGCTTTGTATGTCCTTAGGTTAAACTTTAATCCTGTTATAGTTCCTTTGTCCAATTTGGTTTGTCAAGATGTTCAACTGTATATATTCTGTGTTTCTACATCAATAAACAGTTCTGGTCAGTTCTTGTTTGACTTTCAAATCGCAGCCTTGACTCGTTTTGTGGGGAAAGAGTATCCTAGCTGTAAAATAGCTAGTGGGATTGATCTACACTTACAAGATCCGTCTGGATATCGAGACAAAGTGGCTTCTCTCTCTCTCTAAACTGGGATCCAGACTTTCTAGCGGTTCAGCTTCCAGCTAGCCCTGGAGTAACCGTAACAACAACCATTTAGGTATGATAAAGGATTTCATGGAATTCATCCTCCCTAACCATGACAAATTCATGCTCTTCCATCCACCTATCTTTTGATGAAGTTCTACAAACAGCGGTGAGTAATTTATCTTTACGATGACACTAATATCTCTGGGAATCAAAACCCCCAAATACAGAATGATATTTGATGAGTTTGACCACTCAAAAGGAAACTTAGTTGACAGATCGGCCTGCTCTTCAGGTGATACATTTTGACTCAAGGCTTGTGTTTTTTTTATGTTCAGTTTATGGTTAGAAAAATTTCCAAAATATTCTATTTCCGCCAAGACCTTTCCAACAGAAGATGCTAGATTGGTCAAAGTCACCAATACATCGTCTGCGAACAGGCTGATTTTGCAGATTCTACCTCCCACTGGTATTCCCTCTATATATGTAGCGCGCCTAATCCGAACTGCCAAAGGTTCCAGTGCGAGTATGTAAAGAAGGGGAGCAAGGGGACACCCCTAGCGAGTCCCGTTCCCCACATCAAACCACTCTGATGACGCCCAGGCCCAGAAATCCGCGCCAAGGGATCAGAGTAAATAGCCATGACCGAGTCGATTAGTCCCTTACCAAACTGGTATGCTTTCAGCACCTCCTCTAGGAAGCCCCAATCGACCCGGTCAAAGGCCTTCTCCGCGTCGAGGGCCAGAATGACCGCGGGGACACCATGTTTACCCATATAATCGATAAGGTCGATGATTTTCCTGGTGTTCCCTGTTGCCTGACGGCCCTTCACAAATCCTGTTTGATCGCTATGTATAATGGAAGGAACTATTGTCTTAATCCTAGCCGCTATTATGGACGAGTAGATCTTAGTGTCTAAATTGATCAGGGAAATTGGCCTGTAGTTACTCACTAACTTATTATCTTTGCCTTGTTTAGTTATCGGGATTATGGTGGCTTGAAGCATCTCTTTTGGGAATGAACGCTTGTTTTTGATCTCATTAAATGTGTCCGCTAGATAAGGGGAAATTATATCAGCCAGTTTCTTATAGAACAATGCAGAAAATTTCATCTGGGCCCAGAGCTTTATTAAGCTTAAGCTTATCTATAAAATGTCTGACTTCGAGTGCTGAAAAGGGGGCTTCTAATGCCTCCCTTTGTTGCTGGGAAATCCTTGGGAGGTCCGATTGGGCGATATAACTCCTCATTGCTTCCTTATCTTTAGTTATTGACAGATTGTACAGATCTTGATAATATTTGCCAAAAGAGTTACGCATACTTTGGGGTGAAAGGTGAATTTTATCCCCCTCATTTATTTGGAAGATTCTAGAGCTTAAGTTGTTAGATTTGAGCTGGCTGGTCATCAACTTATCGGCTCTGTTACCCGAGTAGTACCACTTTTGTTTGGCATATTTCAGGGTTCTGGCTGCTCGATTAAATTATTGTGCCCTTATTTCCTTCCTTAATATAATTTCTTTTGTGTGAGATTCTTCTACCTGGACCCAGTTTAATGTATTTAAAGCTGCTAACCTGATATTCAGTTGTGCAAGATTCCTACCCTGTACTTTTTTGGCCTGGGCACCCACACTTATAAGATGTCCACGGGCCACGCTCTTAAAGGCGCACCATACCAAGGGATTATCCAACTCTCCGTTTGCATTCAATGAGAAATATTCCCTAGTCATAGACTGAGTACCTTCCACATTAGTTTGATTGTTTAGTAAGAAATCATTCATTCTCCAAGCCCCTTTGATTCTCTTAGTATCCTCTTTAATATTAATGATAACTGCATCGTGGTCAGACCAAGTCACATTTTTGATATTTGCTGCCAAACACCTGCACATGGTCAGGTGATCCAAAAAGATCATATCAATCCTTGAGTAAGTTTTATGCCTATTGGAGAAAAAGGTGTAATCTCTCTCTAGGGGGCCTAAAACTCTCCATGCATCGTAGAGCTGGAATCTCCCTAGCATATAATTGAAATTTCTGGCTAGCCCTCTGTCAGTGGGAGAAAGGGCTCTAGGCAGATTACCCCTCCTATCTACTTCTGGGTCAGCCACACAATTAAAGTCCCCAAGGACCACAAATTAACCCTGTACATAATTGAATAGCTGATTTAAAGTTTTATTTATAAACTGCATTGGGTGCTTGTTAGGTGCATAAATATTCAAGATAGAAAAAAGACTATCATTCAGTCTACAAGTCACAAAGACATATCTTCCGTTTGGGTCTGATTGTTTAAATATCAACTCGTACTTTACCTCCCTGGATATCAAAATAGCTACCCTGTTCTGTTTTTTCTCCTGTATTGAGGAATATTCTACATGTGGAAACCTCTTTGAAGAGCGTCAGTTTCTTTAAGGTGAGTTTCTTGTAGACATGCTATATCAATTTTGTCTGAATATAAAGATTCTGTCAACATAATTCTCTTTTGTGGGATATTAAGACCCTGAACGTTCAGGGTAAGAAATCTCAAAGCGCCCATCTCTTATAACTCCCACCTCTATAGCCCCGAGCCCCGGCCAACCCTCTTAGCGGCACTCTCAGTCCTGGGCAACATAACCCCAACATACAATACACACAACACCAAAACTCCTCCCATGACCGGCAAGATGGGGAACCAAAAAAATCCCCATCGGCCACCTCTTCCTGTGCCTTCTTGATGCAACTAGCTTGCATCTGCCTCTATTCGTTCTAGGAGAAAAGGAGCTGGGGGGTTAATTTAACCTGTCCTTCATACTTTTATTGTGGGGGGAGGGTAAAGGAGAGAAAAAGAACAAAAAAAACCCAACAACCTCCGCATACACTAACAAGATTACCTATCACCATAATTAGGTACATATGAATGCTTAAATCTATCATGTTTCTAAATCTACCCTTGCGATATTTAAAATGCTGATGAAAATGAGGCACCGAAACTAAATTGACAGTACCCCCACTAAGCTTGATAAAACAACAAGGTTCAAATAAATGCCAGATGCCGGAAATGATTTATCCGTTACCATTGTGGCCTTTATAAAACAATTAGAGTGCCGGTGAATAAAAGATTCCCTCAAATACATTGTCAAACGCCTTAAAATTATTATATAAATATACAATGCTTTGATATTGGTCAAATACATTCTAAGTGATGCCAAATCTGTCCAGATATTCCTCCCGTACCGATCAGTGGTTAATATTTAACCCAATGTTTAAAGTGACTTAATATCTAATATCGGGGAAAAAAAACCCTACGATGGTTAACTACGTGTCCGTGGTGATACATTTATAAATAACATTCCTGAATTCCCCCTTACGGTGTCTAAAGTGCTAATAGATGTGAAGTACCTAAAACTTTAATTGTCAATACCCCTTTGAGCTTAATACAGAAAAAGTAAGCTGTGAAACCTCTAGTGAATGCAAGGTGCGAGCAAATATTTTATCGATAACCAATGTAGGGGCTATAAGATAAATAAAGTGCTTGTGGATGAGGAATTTAATTATTAACCCATGATTAAAATAGCTTAGTAACTGGTTTAATCTTCGAGAGGAAAAAAATTAATAAAAAGGAACCATCTCGATAAAAGTGTATATGTGAATCGCTCCTCAAACCCCTACGATAGTTAGCTACGTGTTGATACATTTATAAGTAACTTTCCTGAATTCCCCCTTACGGTATCTAAAATGCTTTAATTATCAATACCCCTTTGAGCTCAATACAAAAAAAGTGAGCTGTGAAACCTCTAGTGAATGCAAGATGCCAACAAATATTTGATCAATAACCAATGTAGGTACTATAAGGTAAATAAAGTGCTAGTGGATGAGGAATTTAATTATTAACCCAGTGATTAAAGTAGCTTAGTAGCTGAATAATCTTCGAGAGAGAAAAAAAAATCCTTTTTTAAAAATAAATAAATAAATAAATATAAAAAATTTAACATATTACTTCCGGTTGCTACCCAGAAGCCTCCGGTATGCAAATGGATGCCCGATAGCCCTGTGGAAATTCCTTTAAGATGATAATTATATATCTGCCGTTAGGGTATAATGTTACTATATAGTAACCCCACAGAAGTCCATACAAAGCCCTTTAGGGTAGGATATAATATTGCAGGCTGATAACCCCATAAACACCGTACATAGCACGCCTTAGTTTCTGGGGGAAGAGAAGAAAAAAAAAAATATATATATATATTTCTTCGAGTTACTACCCTGCAGCCCCCAATATGCTGATGAATTCCGAAAAACCCTATGGAAATTCCTTTAGGATGATAGATATATAGCTGATTTTAGGGTGTAATGTTGCTAGGTAGTGATCCCCCAGAAGTCCATACATAGCTCATTAGGGTAAATTATTCCTGGGTGATGACCCCGTAGAAAACCTTACGTAGCACGCCTTAGCTTATGGGGGAACGAGAAGGGGAGAAAAAATAAAAAATAAAGGAAAAAACCCCACTGACTTGAAGTCAAACTGTTATCTACTATAGTCGTCAAGGTTATGCATTCTTTTAAGTGTGCGGCCCTTTGTTCAATGATGTATTGTGCTTAAGGAGCCAGTCTTTAGCGGATCTAGGACACTTCTTCGCCTCATCTTCATCGCTGACAGTTCAGCGCGGCAGTTAAAACGCTGAACTGTCAGCAATGAGGTATAATGCGGCCATTTCACCGCGGCTGCAGCTATGTAAGAGCTGACAGTTCAGCGCTGAACTGTCAGCTCTTACAAATCTAAAAGTAAAACTAAAATAACCCCCTAATAAATGATTCCTCCCCCCCAATAGTAACATTAAACCCCAATACTAACTGTAAAATTAACCCCAACACTAAAATTAACCCCCTAAACCCTAATACTAACCCCCGCCCTTAATACTAAAGTTAACCCCCTAAACCCTAATACTAACCCTAATACTAACCCTAATACTAACCCCCGACCCCTAATACTAAAGTTAACCCCCTAAACCCTAATACTAACCCTAATACTAACCCTAATACCAACCCCCGACCCCTTATACTAAAGTTAAACCCCTAAACCGTAATACTAACCCTAATACTAACCCTAATACTAACCCCCGACCCCTAATACTAAAATTAACCCCCTAAACCCTAATACTAACCCTAATACTAACCCCCGACCCCTAATACTAAAATTAACCCCCTAAACCCTACTACTAACCCTAATACTAACCCCCGACCCCTAATAGTAAAATTAAGCCCTAACACTAAACACTAAACCTAATTCTAACCCCCTAAACCCTAATTCTAAACAAACTAAAATCGGTAAAATACTTACCTTTAGCGATGAAATGTCCCGCGATTAAATCTCCAGCGACGATCTGTCTTGTGCTGTAGAGTCGGCGGTGAAGCGGCTGCGATGAAGTGTCCCATCCCCGTCTTTAGCCTCTTCTAAGTTGTTTATAATGTGCAAGGAGTCAGCAAACTTTATATGGAGTTTAGTTGGAAAGCCCCATTTGCATCTAACATTGGCTTCCCGCAGAGCTTGGGTAAGGAAACCAAAAGATCTTCTTTTTTCTCTAGTGGCAGATGATAAATCTTGGAAGAAAGAAAGGTTCTTAAAGTTTTTCCCTGCTAGGACGACCTTCTGCTTAATGTAAAAAGAAGAGAATCTAATAATGATGTCTCTAGGGATTTCATCAGGCAGATTTTTTGGTTTAAACGTGCGGTGTGCTCTCTCTATGCATGAGTCGTGTGAGGCCTCCTGCACTCCCATTGAGGAAAAAAGGTCCAGCAGAAAAGGTCTCAATTTTACTTGAGACACCTCCTCTGCTATGCCACGGATCCTGATATTTTTACGTCGGGCTCTGTCTTCCGCGTCAGACACTTTAATCTCGAGTTTAGTCATAGCGACCCTAAGTTCACCTAGCTGATCGTTTAAGCTCTTGTTTATAAATTCCAGATGATCAATCCTTTGCTCGGATTCCGCAATCCTTTCCACCATTTTTGCAACATTATCATTTGTTTCACTAAATTGTTTTTCCAATTCAGATTTGAATAGCAGTAGTTGCCTATCCAAACATATCTGCAGGTGCCCTTGAGTTAACGGAATCTCTAAGGGAGAAGGGGGATCTCTGTTCGCAGTCTGAGATGCCTTCAATTCATGTTCTTCCGTGTTTTCTTCATTGGAATCTTCATGGTGGCTAAACGCTTCCTGTGACCTACTAATCTGATGGGAAAATAACATAGTTATTTTCTCCTGGCCCCCACCTGACGTCCTTTTCTTTTTATCTCTTTCTTTCTCCTTTTTTGAAGGCAGTTTGTTATCCTGACCTTTTTTAGTGGCCATGATTTCAGCCTCGATAGTGGGCCCTTATTATATATTCCTCCTATTAAATCCGGTCCCGGAATATATTTCAGCAGCAGTATCAATATGTCGCCAATAATAAACAAGGGCTTCCCTTTTTTAGGGTCTAGCCACTCCCTGTGTGATAGAGTGTGTATAGGCGTTTTATGCCCCCAGGATACCCCGACAGGTTATAGTATTGACACTCTGTTCATATCTGGTTATAGAGCTTAATTAAAAGCATACATAACAAAGAGGCAGTGAAAGCAAAAGAGAAAAAACGAAAATAAAGAAAAATGCCTAAAAGGGAGCATGCAAAAATTGCTCTGTGTACCAGAACCGGTTAGACACACCAGGGTTAACACACCAGGGTTAACAACACCCCGCACATTATAGTTGCAAGGTTTTTATGTAAACCTTTCACCAGCTAGCAAGTGTTAATAAATGCAGACAAAAGATTGCATAACGACCATAGCGATTACTGCACCTTCAGCCTAGTATTATGATTACTTATCTGACCAGTAGCTGGGTGAAACAGCGTTGAGAGATATCCCTGGGATCCGGATTGATGTATGATACAGTGAGGTGTTTGAAGTGAACTTCCTCCCTGGAGGAAGATGGCTATATTCAGCCTTTAAAGTCAGCCCTCCGGATCCGTCGCTGAGGAATCTCGTCTGCGTCTAAGGATCCTTCGCCCACCGGTCTTGCGATCCTTCGTCGGAGGAGCTACTGCGGCTGCACACCTAATCTCCGCTGCGACTCCGCTTACCCCCCCTGTGCTCCGAGACGCTCCGCCCACTCAGCGTCTCACATCATCTCCTCCCACTCATTTACTTCTAATTCGTAAATGAGGCAGGTTTTGATACATATCTCTATCTATCTATCTGTCTATCGATCTATCGATCCATCTGTCTGTCTATCATCTAATAAATAAAAACTTAACCTATTTTAGAGTTGAGAGCATATATATTGCCTATATCCATATTCTTTAGGCGCAGGGAAGGGCTGGCAAGGAGTGCAACTCCCTCTTAACTGTTCTCTAATACTACTCAATGGGCTGAGGCTGCACCACATATCATTGGAAAATATCACATTTTCTAACCCTTTAAATCTTTATATCCAGTTGTCTTGTCTGCCTATCAAGCTGTACCTTATCTGTTAGCAAATCTGTCTTGCATGTCTATGTGTGTCTGTCTCTGATATCAAATAGGCTGATGAAGTGGCACCAAGGTCAACTAAATATTTTTTTCCCCCCAGGCCAACAGTTGCCAGCCCTCCCCTGTTTATGCTAATACACTTATCAAAAAGCCAATAAACTAATAATGTGCTCATACACTATAATACAGTTTGCTATTTGATTGTACTTAGCTGTTTTGTAAACTTAGCAGACAATCTTGTAACTGAATTCTATGGGAGTAATTCTGCTATATTCATAATACCCGAGGTCCTCCCAAAATGGCCCTTAGGGAGGCCCAAAGCAACCACTTCATTACAGGTGCATTTGGGTGTCTAGCGATATTGGCCTGGAATCAGCTATTATGTTTGAACTGTGGATATATTCAGAGACACATCTGGGTTACCTGAATTTACAATGTGTTTCAAATTTGTCCGCAATTTTGAGGAAAAATTTTGGTGCCAAAAACTGGAGGTACCTAATTCAACCAGTATCTATAAAGTGATAAAAGAAGGGGAGCTCTAGCATAAGCCAGATCAATACATGTCTACTTCAGTATAAGTAAGGGAAAACCTTAAAGGTTAGTAAAAATGGGACATAAAGGCTTGGTCAAAAATAGGAAAATAGGTATTTATGCAGCAGTGGTGATTAAGTTTTTGGTACTCCAGATGCTGCTGTTACAATTGAATGGAATGGATCACTGAAAATCAAGAGATGTGCATTCCACAGCAACTGCAATACCAATCCATAATGATAGTTAACCTTTGTCACTCCAGTTATTAAGTACTCCCTTTGCCATGATGCTAAACATACCAGACTGGCTAAGAGGGATAGGAAATGTTGTATCAGCAGCTGGAGTATTAACTAACCCTAGCTACAAAATATGTTTCGCAAAAAAACCTTGTGTTTCTGCCCAGGCATGTGAAGCAGTAACAGCTAAAGCGAAGGGGAGGAGACCAGCTAGAGGAGAGGAAGAGATCATACCAAACCACTCTGACTATAAGATGATGTATATAAATAAATAAATGTTTTTTTTTTTTGCTGAACTCCCCATACCCTGTTTTTTCTGCTCTCTATAGGGTCTACTCAACATATGTTGACATTTGGGCCTGAAATAGTGCCTCTGAAGTGTGGAATGATTTGATGCACATGTTGACAGATTGAGGTGCCCAATATGCCCTGATGTGCCACCGAATACCTTTGAGTAGGGCTTGAGTAGAATATTAAATATGTTATTTATAAGGAATGCCTGCATCAAATCACACTGGAAAAAAGCATATGCACTATTCAGGCAGTAGACTTCCACTTGCACAAAAGTGAGTTTGGGGACTAGACTGTCCCTTTAAAATTAAATATAGCAATAATACAGTTTATAATTTTTATACAAAATAATCCCAACATATATAGGACAGATACACCTAACAATAACAACAAGTAAAAAAAAGTGTTTGTGTACATAGACCTGCTTTTCAAGCATTCTCTCAAAATATATTAAAACAGATAGTAATACTACACTTATGGGGGAAATATACTCACGGGAGGAGGATATCATCTTGCCAGTGGTAAGACCTCACCTTGAATATGCAGCACAATTCTGGGCACCAGTCCTTAAAAAGGATATTATGGAACTAGTAAAAGTGCAAATGAGGGCTACAAAATTAATAAGGGGACAGGAGGATCTTAGTTATGCTAAAAAAAAAATACATTTATATATGTTAGAAAAAAGGCATCTCATACTGAATATGATAAAATTATATAAATATGTCCAGGGCCAATATAAAGAGCTCTCCAGTGACCTGTGCATTAACAGAAATGTACCCTTCTATTTTACTTAACCTATCTTATTGATCAGTTCTTCCCATCTCCTTGAGCTCTTGCTTCCTCCCCACCTCCCACTTCCCTCTTCCCCCCCCCCCCCCTACTTTGTTAGCGAGATACAGGGTGCCTTCTGGGGCCTTTTTTAAGAAACATGACGTATAAACACATACACATATAGATTCTGCTTTCACTATTCCAACCACGTACCATTTGCCGCTCGGGTCTTTAGGAGTGAGAGGTATTAATGTGTAGACGAAACCAACATATAACTTCTCTATCCTGTATTACCCATCTAAATATCCTTTATTCAGGAAATTAACCCAGTCCTCCCATTGTTTGTAAATTTTACTCTTCCAAGTATATTGTGACACAATTCCTCTCTCCATTAAACATTGATTTATCAGGTATGTCTTAATTTTTGTCCATATCATGTGCTCAGCGGACCTCCAGTTTCTTGCTATCTCCATTTTTATTGCTGTCATTAAGTGGATCACAAATAGTAGTTCTTTCCCTGACTTCTTTGGGAAATTTAGGTGGAGTAACGCTCTCAGGGGATAGAGTCCAGTCTTCCCCTATACCACGGGATAGTTTATCTGAAATGTTTTGCCAGAAAGGTCTTATTATGGGTCATCCCCACAATATATGCAGTACATCCCCCTTTTCATTACCGCATCTCCAGCAGTTGGGAATGTTTGTTTTTTACATTTTAGCTAAAGTTGTAGGGACTAAATGACTTCTGTGCATTACCTTGAACTGGAGTTTGTTAAGGTTCAGGCAATGTATCGATTTATAGTTATAATACATTACTCTATTCCATTCCTTCTCCTCAATTACTAAGTTGAGATCTCTTCCCCATTTCCTTAAGGCTGCCGGAGCTCGGTAATGCTTTATAGCCACAATTAAATCCAATGCTTTCGAAGTCAGTTTGTTATAATCTACTTTTACCATTAAATCTTGAAGAAACCCTTGTTGTTTAATAAGAGGGATGTTTGCTACCAAGCCCCCAAGAGAACTCCTCACTCTCAGGTATTTAAAAACGTTTTCCTTGTTAATAAAACTTTTTCCTTGTAACTCCCTTAATGGCTTGATAACATTCCCCTCCATCAGGTCCGACATACTTATGATTCCCCTCTTTTCCCATGTTCTAAGGTCCAGATTTACATTCCGATTCTGGATGATAGTCAGGGGCAAGGAGGGAAGCAACTTGTCCCTCAGACCTAATTTATTTTTGATAGTTCTCCAGTTTTTATAAATATGTGAAAGGGGTTGGTTCATCGCTGTATCCCCCTTCTCTTTTAGGTTATTTTTTTCTAGCTCTATATTGTACCAAGGTTCCCTTTTTGATCTTTCATTTAATGTTACAAAGGTTTGGGCCAGCAACGTCGCCTGTGCATAATCCTGTATTAGGGGCATCCCCACCTCCCCTTGTTTTTTTTACTTTTTGTTAGTATCTGTAGGTTCACTCTGGGGCATTTTTCAGCCCACAAGAATCTATTAAAGGACCTTTGGAAAAGGTCTAGCCAACACTTTGGAACATTAAATGGTAACATTCTAAAAATATAAAAGAATCTGGGCAGGATATATGATTTTACTGTGTTAACTCTACCTATCCAAGATATAAATAGACCTTGCCATTTTTTAAAAGAGTTATTTTAAAGAGAATATTTAATTGAGGCCAAGTGTCTGGGTCTTTTTAGATCTTAATCCCCAGATACGGGAAGGACTCTTTTGCCCAAACAAAACCATATCTTTCTAGTTCTCTCTTTTTGGAGTCATTCATTGATATTGGGAGAATCATTGATTTGGTGATGTTCAATTTATAATTAGACAAGTAACTATATTGGTCCAGCAGCGCCATAATCCGTTTCAGAGAGTCTAATGGCTCCCGAACCGTAAGCAGAACATCATCCGCATAATAATAGGAACATATCAATAATAGAATAAGCATTAATAATAGAGCTTATTGATCCAAGGAGAAATCTGATTGCCAAGAAGGAATTTTTACCCCTAGGAGGCAAAATTCGAAATTGCTTTCTTAGGGATTTTTTGCCTACTTTTGGATCAAAAGCTGGAATGATAGGTAGAAGGGCTGAAGTTGATGTACTTTTTTCAGCCTAAATTCCTATGTTACTCTGTGTAAGTAACACAGAGGGACATGTTCTAAAAGAACGCAAATATATTTTATATAGAAAACTTTTATGTGCTTTGCTCCATTTGCAATGTACTAAACATTTAACACTCAAATAGTAAATACAAGCAAATTGATAATAAAAACTGGCATGATTGAGAATAAAAACAGGCAAGTTTGCGAATATTTGTTCTACCTCTTTTGATAGAACTTGCTAAAAGCTGGTGTAATTTTCACACACAATTAAGAATATTTTTTCACAAAATATTAACAAAACTCCTTAGCATGCACAAAATAATCGCAATTTATTAGCGCAACTGTAAAAATGCCCACTAAATAAAAAGAAAGGGAAGAGGAGCAAATCGGGAAAAAAAGTGCCAAATGTTACAAATATTTGAAAATTGCTCCGTACTCATGTTTTTCCTTTTTTTCCCCACTGCAATTGTTTAGTATATGACCCCCTTAGTATATTATCATTGAAATAACTACCAAATTATGTATAGGTTTTATAATTAATCAGAAAGATAGATTTTTAACCAACAAGACCACCCTCCCTCAATCTTTGAAAAGGAATCCCAATCAAAACGCAATATCTCTTTCCGTTTTATATTGATGATTGACCCCTTTTGGCTTGTTTGATGCTTAGTGATATGGGCTGATTTAACATTTCTGTGGTGTTTCTGTTTTGCTGTAATTTCTTTATTTATCATTTAGTGTAACCACACAAACTATATATTGTTTTTATCGGCTTAAGAAGGGTTTTCTGTTGATACCATTATTTTGATAATAGCTTATAATTTTATATACAAAAATAATAAAAAATGTAACTTTTTTTTCCTGATTTTTATTTGAAAAATTGTATACACATCTACAAAAGACAAAAAAACCCCACTGTGAAATAGTTTCTAATATTTGTCCCGAGTTCATAAATAGCCCATGTTTTATGTTTTTGTGTTTTTTTTATTCACGTTACAAGGCAAGAACTAAAAGTAGTGCAAAGCTATTTCAAAATCTTTTTTTTTTTTCAAAATTAGCAAAGGTGACATTGTAACACTGATATCTATACTAAATCCATGAAACCCACATGTACATATTTTTCAAAACTAGACAACTCGAGGAATTTAACTAGGGTTATTTTTACACTTTTCATGTAGCCATTTTACCACCAACCTTTGGCAAAGTTTACAGCAAAAATAAAATAAAATAATTTTTTTACACAGATTGCAATTCAAGTAAACAATTCCTGAAAACAATTCCTGAAAACGTGAAGGGGTACTGCTAAATAACACTTCAATATGTGTTCAGCAATATCTCCTGAATACAGGGATACCACCCATGTATAGGTTTGTCAAGTTATTTGGGGGTTAAAATGCCACATTTGAGAGGTGCGCTTTTTGCTTTTCCAACTTGGAGTTTTGACATGAAAAACTGCACCCATGTCCTATCTAGGACATTTTTGGAGCCAGCCAGTGTATTTTACCCCACAAAACCATATATTTTTGAAAACAAGACATCATAGGGTATTTTAAATGGTGGTATTTTAACACTTTACATGCACTAATTCTACCACCAACCTATGACAAAATTTTGGGTAGTAATTTTTTAATATTTTGTTTACACATGCGTTGTATTTCAGGCATGAATTTTCAGATTCTGGTATTTGCCACTGCCAACCAACACCTCACTATGTGTTCAGCAACATCTCCTGAGTACAGGGAAACCATCCATGCATAGGTTTGTTGTGTTATTTTGACATGTATGCACCTATGTTCCATTTGGAACATTTTTGAAGCGGCCAATGTATTTTACCCCATCAAACAATATATTTTTCGAAACTAGACATTCTAAGGTATTTCAATTGGTGGTATGATAATACTTTACATGTATTAATTCTACCACCAACCTTTGTCAGATTTTGGTTAGTAATTTTTTTGAGTTTTTTTTTCCACATATATTTTACTTCAGGTATGAATTCACAGATTCTGGTATATGTCACCGCCAAACAACACCCCAATTACTGTTCAGCAACATCTCCCGAATTCAGCAATATCATCCATGTATAGGTTTGTTGTGTTATTTGGGGGGTATACACCTCAGTCTTCAAACTTGGAATTTTGACATGTAGTCAACCTGCATCCATGTCCTATTTGGGATATAGCTTTGAATTGAAGCAAGCCAATGTAATTTACGTGACAATAAAGTGACAAGCGCTAAAGAATATATAAAGTGTAGCAAAACACTAGTGCTTTCCCTCCAGAGGGCACAGGTAGACAAAGTGAAAAAGTGATAAAGTGTTGCGCAAGAGTGGAATATATAAAAGATACTTATCAACGATTGATGTAATGATCCGTATATGTAAAAGAAAAATATAAAAAAAATAATGTGCAGTATTATCAATAAGTGGTACCAGTGAATATTTCCCCCTTTGGAGATATACTCACAATGTCTAGAGCCTAAAAAAACGGCTCTAGGTGTATAAGACGATGGACTCTAAGTCCTATGATCCCCAAGGGTAAAGTGCTCGTTCATCAGGGGAGTCGCAGTGATATATATGGAAGTACAAGTAGAGGGATACAGTTGTAGTATAAAAATACAAATACATTTTAATCTCCCCCCGATATAAAATCTTACATAAAAAACAGCAGAAAACAGCATCAGATTTAACAATAATAAAAGACGAAATCGGAAGCAGTTTCACCAAGCTGGTCCGTTTCAGCAGAGTTACTTGCAGCGGCAAGATGATCCAAAAGTCAGTGTTCCACGAATCGGTAAGCAGTAATCTCGTGTAGTGGAACAACAAAAAGACTTCCGGGATAGACAGCTCACGTGGGACGTCACCAATCTCGCAGCTGTCTATCCCGGAAGTCTTTTTGTTGTTCCACTACACGAGATTACTGCTTACCGATTCGTGGAACACTGACTTTTGGATCATCTTGCCGCTGCAAGTAACTCTGCTGAAACTGACCTATGATTAAGCGTTGTAATACGCGAAACGCGTAAGGTGCGGTTTTCTGTTTGTTCGTTTTGCTGTACATGTACCTCCTTTTTGGTCTCATGTTCATTGTTTAAATAAAGCACTTTATTGGATCGCTCACTGGAGTGGAGTGCACATCACTTTTTCGTCTTTTTTGCCCAAATATATAGCTTAACAAGGGGTTTTGTTACAGTATCTAACCCCCTCCAGACTGAAAAAGATATACCCTGATTTTAGTGAACAATGCTGGAGGTGTTTGAAAACTACAGGGACTTTAATTCATGTATGGTGGGAATGTAACCTAGTTAGGGATTTCTGGAAAAAGGTATTAGCCTTACTAACAGATCTTTCGGGTTGCGAAATATCATGCAACCCCGAGATGATATTGTTTCATTTTGGATCGAACAAAGTTAAAAAAGACCGTAGAACACTTGTTATAAAAGCACTACTGGCAGCCAAATTAGTAATAGCAAGGTCATGGAAAACAGTAACAAGTAACAGGACAAGGAAGTCTTGAGGCGATGTATGATCAACTGCATTATCAATCTGAAATGGAAAAGGGATATTATATTAATGAAGAAAAAATGGATTCTTATAGTAGAATCTGGTCACCGTGGAGAAATATAACGAGATAAAGATTTAAAGAAAAATGGAAAGACTTACTAAAACCAGGGGTGAATTAATATGTTAGAATGAATGAATGAATTTATGGGAAATAAAATGTACTGTTTTTATGTTTATTGCACTATTAGGTAGAAGTGATATAGGTAGTGAAATGATTATTCCACTTTAGATAGAAGTGAAATGTGTACTGTAATGTCTATTGCACTTTAAACCACATATTTATTGAATATATGTAATTTTGATATTTTTGCAAGAAAAAAAGAAAGAAAAAAACCTGACAATTTTATTAAATTGTATTTTAACACTAATACTGATCTGTCCCTCACAAAAAAGTAAGTAAGGAGAGGGAGGCAGATCCAAATTGTGAATATTGATCTGACCAGGCAAATGGTGATGCTCATCTGAGCAATCGCCAAAACGCCTTTGCCACTAATACACTGTTACTGATCGCTATACATGCACTCAGACAGCTTTAAAGAAAACTAAAATATTTTAACTTTACACTTAACACCCTAGCGGGTGAAAAAAAATGTATCAAAAAATATGCAGACCGATAAAAATTGCTTTGGCATCAATATCATTGCATAAGCAGTGATCTACGGCAAGGGAGGGGTTAATAGCTCTTAGAAGAGCCTTTGTAGTACTGTAATAAATTGCAGTACAAAAAAATGAACCCATAAAAAAAGCACAAACAGCAAAAAAAATGCGCTGATGGGCATGATCAATGGCAGGGGAGGGGTTAAACGCAGGGAATGGCTTTTATAAAAGCCATTGTGTCTCCATTTTTTTATTATAATTTTATTGTATTTTTCTTATTTTATTTTACTTTCACTTACTTTTACTACTTTGATCTGTCTCTCTCCCTCACTAAAAAAATGTAAGGTATGTATTGGTTTAATATTGATCTGACCAGGCAGTGGGGATGCTTATCTGAGCATATCTGTGATGAGGCAATCATGTGACAGCCTCCAGAGCACAGGAAGCAGCTACTTTTTATTTTTTTAGTATTGCACGATGCTTCCACATGGAAGCATCATAGCAATACTATTAGCAGAGAAAGAGAGACTATTTGGTTTCATTTTGGAGCCTCTCAGTCATTCCATTTACAACAAAATTGCTATTTTATATATAGTGGCCATTTAATAGTGCAATAATCCTACAGGTGGTAATGAGCCAAAAATCAGGAGTCCCTCCACAATCTGCTGCCCCCCTCTGCACAAGCTTCTGTTCATGGTCTGGCTGCTTTAACCCAACATGGTGTTGAAAACATCTAGAAAGAGCTGAGCATAATGGTAAGCAACCAAGAACGATTTCATGCCGAGTTGAAGGAGAAGCAGAATCAGCTGTGTAGTTAGGTATGTGAGGTAATTATAGCGCAGGCACAGGCGCAGATTGATATAACAGGAGTGCGAGGCTAGGGCACCACAGCCATATTTTGCAATACAAGTACACTATAACGGACATGTAGCATGCTTACAACCAGCGTACCACTGCTCTTGAGGCAATTCTCCCACCTAACACCTATCAATACAGGTGGTTGGAAGGCACTCTGGTGAGAGTGACAATGAAATCCGACATGACCTAACGGTTGCCCAGTATATCATCCTTCTCCTCATCAGAAGCTGATAAGTAAATCATACAGTAGCCATGGAACCCTTGGTTACTTAATATTCCTGTCATCTGGTTGTAGTCCTCCACTGACAAACTCTGCTCCCCCCTCTTATAGCTCCTCCTTTCCTTGGGCTTCTTTATTATTTCATTATTTCTGCAAGTGCATTTTGCTGCATCGTACTTTTTTTTTTTACATGGCTATAGTTCCATATACATGCAAATATAATTATTTTTCCAAATATGATAATGCTGGATATTTGTATATGAAATTATATTAGAGCAGATACTGTATTTGCTCGAATATAAGCTAAGATATTTTTCAAAGCGAATTCACTGAAAAACTCAGCTAGTCTTATATTCGACAATAAGAATGGGATTAAGGTTCCCTGCAGAGCTGCAAGGGACTTGGATCCTCCTCGCAAGCAGCCTGTGGATGTCTGCACAATGTGAGAAAACTTCATCCAGTGCTGCCCGGCACTTAGTCTGGTGCTTCCTGGGACATTCTATGACAGAACACCAGGGACACGTGACTGCGTGGCATTCCATTAAAGAAGCCAGGCGGAAGTGTCGGGTCAGGGGATGCTGCCCCCACTTGACCCCAGGGAGTCTATAAGAACATAGGCAAGTCTGGGGGGGGGGGGGGGGGGAGAGAGGATGAATTGGCTGGGACATGGTAGCTGTTTGGGGTGGATTGGCTGGGGGCAGGTGGCTGATGACTGTTGGGGGATGCATTGGCTACGTCTCGGGGGAAGATGACTGTGGGCAGATGCATTAACTCAGTCTGGGGGGTCATGGCTGTGGGGGGATGGTCTGTGAGGCAAATGGCTGCAGGGGGATGCATTGGCTAATTTTGGGGGCAGATGACTATGTGTGTGGGGGGATGGTTATGTATGGGGGGCAGATTGGCAAATAAAATTAAATGAAAACAAGAAATGCATTTTTTTTTAATTATAATTTTTATTACCGTATTTTCCGGCGTATAAGACGACTGGGCGTATAAGACGACCCCCCAACTAAGTCATCTTATAAGCCGGAAAAATCGCATCTATATTTTAACCTTTAAGGTTAAAATATAGAGTTTTCCACCCTCCTCCCCCTTTCCCCAATCCCCAATCCCCAGTACTTACCTATTTTCTGCTCTGTCTCCCGCTGTTAAGCCGGTCGGTGGCTGTGAGGGAAGCGTTGTGAGCTCCCCTCAGGCCGCGCGGACAATAAAGTTTTGTTGAAAAAAAAGTTTCAACAGACTTTATTGAAGCCGCGTGGCCTGAGGGGAGCTCACAACGCTTCCCTGACAGCCACGGACCGGCTTAACAGCGCGAGCAAAGACAGAGCAGAAAATAGGTGAGTAAATCCCAGTACCCGGCGTATAAGACGACCCCCCAACTTTTGAGAAGATTTTCAGGGGTTAAAAAGTCGTCTTATACGCCGGAAAATACGGTAAATAGGAAGAACATGTTAATTAATCTCCTAAATGCTCTAATCCTATAGGGTCTTCTTTTATGCACTATTTTCTTTTTTCCTAAATGAATATCCAAAGTTTGGGGGAGACGTCTTATAATCAGGGTTGTCTTATATTCAAGCAAATATGGTATGTAGGAATGTCTGTTCTCTCTCTCAGAATAGGAAAATTTAAATGGCAACAAACTGGTTACCTTACTCTAATACAAAAAGCATTTGGGGATGTTCATTGCATATTGGGTACTCGAAATTGTATGTTTTTTAAAGCAAAACTATCCCGATGCGAAGGCTTTCAATGCTTTGGTTTCCCAAAGAACTGGGATGTCGCGTGCCAATAGATACAGCACCATAAGATGTACTCATAGTTCATGTCTAATGCTAGTGCAGACTCTGGCTGCAGATTGTGTAGGGGTCAGTGTTAGCAAGTCCCCCTCCGGGGCAATAGAAAGTGTCACTCAAAGTGGAGGGCCAGCAATGAATACGGACGTGGATTGGCATACTGAATCAAGTCCATTACCAGTTAAGCAGGGAAAGCACGATCTTACTGACCTGTACAGTGCTGTGTTTTTCCCTACGAAACCAGTGATATATTCATATATAACATGAATGAAAGATAATTTAAAATGTATGTCAGTAAAACAGCCATTTTATCGCTAGATTTAAAATGCTCCATTATGCCCTCTTTGCTATTAATAGTACACGTAGGGGTTTGTTAATTTAGCACCAAAATGCTATTGATTGATGACATTTGGATACAACAGCTGTTCGATACAGCTCATTTCTGTTATTTTTCTTGAATGTGGACCATAAATTCAGTTTATTTCAGTTCAGTTTATAAAGTTTTCCTAAGATAACATAACATTCCCACTATTCTTGTAACCTGAAATCGACCTGAAATACAATTCAGTGACTACATTAACCCTTTAGTGACATGACTTTTTTGGCTTGTCCGACGCTTGGTGACATGGGCTGTTTTAACATTTCTGAGGTATTTGTGTTTTGCTGTAATTTATTTCTGTCTCATTTAGTGTAGGGCTTTATTTTGATACCATTATTTTGATAATAGCATATAATTTGATGTAAAAAAATAAATATGGCAAAAAAATGATTTTTTTTTTTTAATGACTTTTATTTGAAAAATCGTATACTCTGTACAAGAGACAACAAAAAAACACTGATAAATAGTTTCTAATATATGTCCTGAGTTCAGAAATAGCCCATGTTTTATGTTTTTGTGCTTTTTTTATTCATGTTACAGGGCCAGAACTATAAGTAGTGCAAAGCTATTTTAAAATCCTTTTTTTCAAAATTAGCAATAGTGACATTGTAACACTGATTTCTGTACTAAATCCATGAATGACCCCCAACATGTACATATTTTTGAAAACTAGACCACACAGGGCATTTAACTTGGGGTATTTTGACACATTTCATGTAACCATTTTACTACCAATCTTTGCCAAAGTTTGCAGCAAAAAATCTTTTTTTTAAATTTTTCACATAGATTGCAATTTAGGTAAACATTACCTTAAAATGTGAAGGGGTATTTCCAAATAACACCTCAATATGTGTTCAGAAACATCTCCTGAGTACAGGAATACCAACCATGCATAGGTTTGTTGGTTTGTTTTGGGGCTAAAAGGCCACATTTAGGGGGTGCGCATTTTGGTTTTCCAACTTGGAATTCTGACATGCACAAAAATTGCTCCCATGTCCCATTTGGGACATTTTTGAAGCCATAAAGTGTATTCTACCCCACAAAGCCATATATTTTTTAAAACTAGACACCCTAGGGTATTTCAAATGGTAGTATTTTAACACTTTCCATGCACTAATTATACTACCAGCCTATGTCAATGTTTTGGGTAGTAATTTATTTTCACATACATTGTACCTTGGGCATGAATTCACAGATCCTGTTATAGGTCAGTGCCAAACAACACCTCAATATGTGTTCAGCAACATCTCCTGAGTACAGGGATACCACCCATGTATAGGTTGGTTAGGTTATTTGGGGGTGAAAAGGCCACATTTGAGATGTGCGCTTTTTGGTTTTCCAACTTGGAATTTTGACATGTAGTCAGCCTGTGCCCATGTTCCATTTGGGACACTTTTGAAGCCTGTCAAAGTATTTTACCCCATCAAACCATATATTTTGGAAAACTAGACATCCTAGGGTATTTAAAATTGTGGTATTTTAACACTTTCCAAGTGCTAATTCTACCACCAACCTATGTCAAAGGGTTGTGATGTCATTTTTTCCCCACACACATTGTAGTTCAGGCAGGAATTTTCAGATTCTGGTATTTGCCACTGCCAACCAACACCTCAATATGTGTTCGACAACATCTCCTGAGTACAGGGATACCCCCCATGCATAGGTTTGTTGGATTGTTTTGGGGCCAAAAGGCCACATTTCGGGGGGGCACAATTCCAACCTGGAATTTTGACATGTAGTCAGCCTGCGCCCATGTTCCATTTAGAACATTTTTGAAGCCGTCCAATTAATTTTACCCCAACAAACCACGTATTTTTGGAAAATAGACATCCTAAGGTATTTCAAATGGTGGTATTTTAATACTGTATATGTGCTAATTCTACCACCAGCCTTTGTAAAAGTTTGTGGTAGTACTTTTTTGGGAGTTTTTTTTTCCACTTGCATTGTACTTCAGGCAGGAATTCACAGATTCTGGTATATGTCACTGCCAAACAACAACCCAATATGTGTTCAGCAACATCTCCCGAGTACAGGGATAGCACCCATACATAGGTTTGTTGGTTTGTTTTTTGGCTAGAAGGCAACATTTGTGAGATGTGCATCTCAAAATTCCAACTTGGAATTTTGACATGTAGTCAACCTGCGTCCGTGTCCTATATGGGATATATCTTTGAAGCCAGCCAATGTAATTTACCCCCACCAAACCATATAATTTTTAACGGTAGACACCCATCACTCCTTGTGGCAAGGGCTCAGCAGCCACCGATACATCACTAGATGATGTATCAGAAAGCTGACCAGGGTCAAAATCGAACCCTGAGTCCGCGGCCTCAGAATCAGTGCGTAAGCAGTGATCTCGAGCAAAGAAGGGGTTAATAGCTCTTAGAATAGCCTATCTAGTACTGTAATACATTACAGTACAAAGTAATTAATCCATAAAACAGTGCAGACAGCAAAACATACTGTTGCTGTGCAAGATTACTGCTTATACAGTGATGAATGGCAGGACAGGGGTTAATACACAGTGAAAGACTTTCATAAAACCTTCCAATTTTATAAAATGTTATTTTATATCACTAATACTGATCTGTCTCTTTCCGTCACAAAAATGTAAGTGAGGAGAGGGAGGCAGATCAATATTTGTGAATATTGATCCGACCAATTTTGATCTGACCAGGGCGAATGGTGAACTTAATTGAGAAATCACAAAACCACCTTTGCCACTAATTCGCTGTTAGTGATCACTATGCGCTCAGACAGCTTAAAAAAAAAATCTCAAATACTTTTACTTTACATGTAATCCCCTAGCGGGTATGTTTAAAAAAAAAAAATAAAAAAAATATGAAGACAGATAAAAATTGCTTTGGCGTCAATATCATTGCGTAAGCAGTGATCGACGGCAAAGAAGGGGTTAATAACTCTTAGAAGAGCCTTTGTAGTACTGTAATAAATTAGAGTACAAAAAAAAATTAACCCCTAAAAAATGCACAAACAGCAAAAATAATTGCGCTGATGTGCACGATCACTGCTTACGCAAGATCAGTGGCAGGGAGGGGGTTAAACGAAGGGAATTGCTTTAATAAATAGTTTTTTATTGTTTTATTATTCGTGTGTTGTGTATTTATTGTTTTTTTGTACTTTTACTTACTTTTCTTACTTTGATCTGTCTCTCTCCCTCACTTAAAAAAAAATGTGAGGAGAGGGAGGCAGATCCTAACTGGTCAGATCAATATAGGGTTAATATTGATCTTACAAGTCAGTGGGGATGCTCAGCAGAGCATCCCCACTACTTGTCAGTGT
Source organism: Pelodytes ibericus (assembly GCA_036172795.1). Classification (NCBI taxonomy): domain Eukaryota; kingdom Metazoa; phylum Chordata; class Amphibia; order Anura; family Pelodytidae; genus Pelodytes; species Pelodytes ibericus. Next base: position 35,025,228 of record CM069866.1, on the reverse strand, counting down.
GCCTGGCAGTCACTGATTGCCTCTGTGTACAGCAGGTGCCACTGGTAAAGAGGGCCCACCAGTGGCTTGCTCTGTCTTCTGCCTTGCAAAGTGTGGATTTGCGGACCGAACTTTGGCAGACTTCATGCTTTACCCTCTTACAATTCAGGCACTTTTTTGCTGTTGCAGTACATTTTGGATGCATTTCAGATCAATTTGAGCTAATTCAGTAACTGCAAAAATTCAGCTAGCAGTCAGTGGAATTCAAGTGAATTTGTGTGAGTATTGGTGGTACAGGAATTGCTTAATTTCAAGTGCAGGTTGAATCACCAAATTGCCTCGGAATTGAAGAGAAATTCGGGTACCCATATTTCCCTTCTAAAATTGGAGCTTCATGAATAAAGCGTAGTTTAGGAATTATATTCACCCTGATTTCTCAATTTTTTTTAAATAACCTTAGCTTGACAAACATAATGCAAAACATCTTAAAAATATGAAAATTTATTAAAGAAACAAGTGTAACACATTTGAGTTATTTGTCTGATGCTTTATTCTACTCAGAAAAATAAATCAGATATGAAACTACTTGGAATATACCTGTCAAGAGAGACATTTGGCAAAGTTCACACAGAAGCAGAGAACAGTTACTCAGTGTTTCTATAACCAATGGGACCTGAGCTGTTAAGTAGATGAAAAACTAAAAGACATTTTTCAAAGTCTCATTAACCCATATATCATAATATGCCAGTCTAGTTTTCTCAACTGAGGCAAGTCTGTGAACTAGATTGAGATAGCTTCGGTGAAAGGTGATTAAAGCCTAACCAAACATATTACTCCCATGAGAGCACTGTAGGATAACTGTAAGACTGTAATGTATTACAAGCACCGAGCCACGGAGTGATCGGATGACACTTTTAGTTAGTTCGTGAAATGGCAGATCCCCACGATGAGCTGTTCTGAGGATCCCACTGCAGGGACTTGCAGCTGGATTGCAGCTGGATCCCCAGTGTGAGATGAGGTCATCACTGAGTATCTCGGGATGTTGGCAGGGACCGATAGGGTCTATAGAAAACCTGATCAGGTCCCTGTCTGTATGTTCCTGGCAGCCGATCAAGAAGTGATTTGGGCCTGGAACACAAAGATGCCGGTTTGGTGCTTTGGTCGTTAAGGCCAAAGCCCCAACCATCATGAAGGGGAATAAACTGCTATATGTTGCATTTTGACAGGTGTGCACCATGAAAATGACTGATGTGATCCGAAAGCAGGATGGGGAGGTATGAGACAGAGACAGGGAGAGAGACCCGCTTTGATGCGAACGAACTTTCAAAGTAATGAGCAAGAGTCATCTTAGGCACAGTCACCCACCGATCCAGCAACAGTGCACAATTTGGATAAGCTCAAGCTGGGAGATAAAAAAGAGGATGGTATGGAATACTTTTGAGGTATTTTGGCATGGCTCAAGCATGCACTGCTTTGCTATGTAACATTGTGCTTCTGCTTACTCTTGCTTCACACTAGCTGAAACACTGCTTTAGTAACATGATTGACTTGCTTAAAGCTCACTAACCTAAATTAGAACCAAGTGAGAACTTAATCCACTAGGAGCTAATTAACTATACAGTTTGGTGCCTAACTCATACTAACGTCCTGTGGAGTTGAAACTGTGTACACCAATCTCATATTTTGAATGGCCAGAGCTTGTTTATAAATTAACCAACTTGAATGTTTGGCTTTGACTAACCTACTGTAGTAACATGAGACTCTGAGACATTTTTGTGCCCTTTTTTTCCCGAAATATGGTTATCCATTTATGAAAAAGAAAGCGAGAAAGGCACAGAAAAAAATCTGAGGATTCCCTGTGCTTGGTGGGTAAAGAGATTACAAAAGATCTCACAGAAGTGACTGTTATTATAGAGACATTTTTGGCATCCTTGGAGGTAATTGTTATTTGACTGGTGATCATTTGGAGAGGGGTACGGTTTGACCAGTACGTCAGAACAAGTACCCTCAGAGGCCCTGACAAGGAGAGCAGTCGGTTCCAGCGGGCTTGGAACCAGGGAAAAGTGCTCCTGAATAGGCCACATTTTTTGCTGCACTAATATAGGAGAGGGGGGGAAGATGGTTTACTGTCTTGAGATACTTCCAATAATGGTTTTCTGCATTTTGAAAATAAATTGTGAGGGTTTGGAAGCTGTCTAAGCCTCACCTAAGTACAGCTTAATTGATAATAATCCCAAAATGGTGTCAACAAGGAATACAGAGAATAAGGAAGTAACAAAGAGGGAGAAGGAAAAGAAGAAAGATAAATTGGAAAAGCAGATGACCTCTTTCTTCTTCCCCATGTAGAGAAGCTTGAAAGAGCCAAGTCCCAGAGGGAGTGCCTAGCAATACAGGACCCCTTAGAAGAAACATCAAGCAACAGAGATAATTCAGACTCTTCGTGGTCTGAACCCAAAGGGCTAACACATTCCTTAAGACTACACTGGATGGCCAGTACACCGAAATCAAGATGGAAATGGATAGAACTGCCCTAGAATTAAAGAGTGGCATCAAACAGGACACAGGTAAATTGGGAGAAAGACTACAAAAGCTGGAAGACTCAATGGAAAATACGGAAAGAGGAAATAAAGGTATTGGAGAAAAAAGTTCTAACGATGGAATCCAAGGTGGGGGACTTGGAAGACCGCTCTAAACTGTGTAACTAAAGCATTAGAGGGGTAGCGGAAACTGTTTCCCAAACAAACGTAGAAATTTTTTTTCCGATGTTTCCAACCAGAAAAGGATTTGAATACTCTGGAGAAAGTCCATAGTGCTGCAAAAAATCTGAAGGTACCAGCCCATTATCCTGTTATCGTTTGCTGTCATTCTTTTTTTCTTTATTCAGTTTTTATTTATTTTGCTTTTTTAGCCTAGAAAATATTACATGCAACATTTAAAACCATTAAAACAATCATTACATACACAAGAAATCTCGCTTCTTTTGCAGAGTTCTACTTAATTATTCGTCGTACCAACAACATTTAAGCTGGGCGTCATGGGTGTGACCCACATCTTACTCCAAGGTATCCAATTTGTTTAACTCATCAATCCAATTTCCATATTTGGTTGCCTTTTAAGGGCACTTATGCTTGTCCATTTCAATCCCTGTTCCATTTCTAGTTGGTACACAATCTGGTTCTTAAATTTTACCCATGATACTTGTTTTGGGAGTTTCCAGTTTCTTGCTATTACCATTTTTATTGCTATAAACGGCTGTATCAATATCAATCTATAGTCACGTTCCAATTTTTCTGGGAAGAAATGTAGAAGGACTGATTCATGTTGAATTTTAACATTTGGGATCTTTAGGAGCTCACATACTTTATGTATCATTTTCCAACCATTACTCAGTCCCTCACATCCCCACCAAATGTGTAGGAAACTTCCTACTTCTTTATTACATCTCCAGTATGCATCACTTCTTGTTGGATAATTTTTTTATTAATCTGGCTGGGTCTAAGTACCACTGGTTTGTGACCTTAAATTGGTTTTTCAGAATTGCTATATTATGAATTATATTAGTAGTCATATCAATAGCTTTCAATCAGTATTTATTAGTTATTGGGGTATTCAGCATTTCTGACCATTTTGTTATTATTGGAATTGTTTCCTCCTCACTTATTTTAATTATTTTATTCGTTTTAGACCGGATCTTCCAAACTGGTTCTCCAGAGAAAATCGAGGCCATTTCTTGAGCCACTAGTTTATTATTGTTGTTGTTGTTGGGAACAACCTCTGTCAGAAAACTCTTTATTCATAGGTAATTAAAGATTTGATATCTTAAATTGTGTTATTATGTGGTCAAAGGGGTTTAATCACTCCCTTTTCCATAATGTTATTTATATTTTGTATACTGTTGCTCTTCCATTTCTCTAAACATATATCTTTTATATTGTACTCAATAATTTCCAGGCTTGCTTTATGCAATATCTTATTATTAAATCCTAATTTTTTCTTTATTCTTTTCCAGGCAGCCAACACATCCTCCACCACACTTGATGCCCCGGAGCTCTACCTCCTACCCCAGCTCCACAGATGTAAATGTAACTTGTAACATGCAACCTATGTATTTTTTAATTACTCCTTGCAGCATACTCAGCCAGGTTTCGGATATCTTAAGTGGGCAATGCTGAAATACAAATGTCCACTTGGGAATTATATATGCATTTACGGCATTTATTCTGCCCAGCCATGACAATTCCTTATTCCGCCATCATTTGAGTAGAAAGTTTGTTTCTTTGAATAGAGTAATAAAGTTTCTTTCATCAAATTCTCTACTTTTTCGGTTATTTTTAAACCTAGATAGTTAAGTTCTTGGGATTCCCATTTGAATATGAAGTTCTTTTGAATTTTTTTTGCACATGTGTCACGGGAGGGCTACTAGATAGGTAGCTCCTACCGGAATCAGTTCCACAAAATCACTCCTCAGGTCCGGTAAATATCAAATAGCCAAACGGGGCTATGATCACTTCTTCCCTGCAAGCAATTCCCCCAACATAGCAGACGAGACTAGTCGTGTTGGGTAAAACAAGAAGAACTGTTTATTGATTCCAAACACAGGACATATATACAGGAAACATCTTGATAACATAAGTTGAACAAAATAACTTCTTCACACTTACACAAAAGGACAATTGAATTTGGTGCCAGAGTATCTGGCAGCCAACCAAATGAAAGGTAGGAATAGTAGCAACCAATCCCCAGCAGGGGGTGTGTTCACAGATCAGTAAACATATTCAAATCGGGAATTTAACTAAGCAACCAATCAGAACAGTGCCTACACTGTGGCTTGGTCTGGGCAACCAATAGAAAAAGCGCCTACATTTTGAACAAGAAAATGAGCTCAGCAGCCGGGATAAACCTTTATTGTGAAGCGGCTGCTGAATCTACATTCCAGGGGGAAATGGTAAAAGGGATTAGGCTATTTAACAGATTACCATTCAATTTAAATACCGGTTAACAGTGGAAAATAACTCAGCCGGAACATGGGCACTGACGAACGGAAAAACATGGTTGTCTGGGGGGTTGCTACCGTGAAATTTCTCCCCCTTTCAAAGAGAGCCAGCTCGGGGTTGTCCACACGTATAAGCCTGAAGGTGGCGAGGAAAACACTGGGTGTGGTGTTTGCTCACACGTCTTCTTGCCGTGATAAGCCATCTGCATTTTTATTGTCCTTTCTCGGACGGTATTGCACTGTAAAATTAAAGGATTGAAGGGATAGGCTCCACCGCAATAGTCTACCATTGTCCCCGGACACTCTGTTCAGCCACACAAGGGGGTTGTGGTCAGTTAAGACAGTGAATTCCCGGCCATACAAGTAAGGTTGGAACCGCTTTAGTGCCAACACAAGAGCCAGGCACTCTTTTTCAATAGCAGTATAGCCCACCTCCCGTTCCAGTAGCTTGCGACTTTGGTATGCTACCGGGTGCTCCTCTCCTTGGCTGTTGACCTGGCTCAACATGGCCCCGAGCCCAAACATGGAAGCGTCTGTGTGGACCAAGAAGCGTTTGTTAAAGTTAGGGGCGGCCCAGACCGGAGAATTTCCTAGGGCTGTTTTTAAGACTTCAAAGGCAGCACCACATTCTGGGGACCACAGGACTGTCCGGGGCAGGGTTTTCTTGGTAAGGTCAGTCAGGGGTTTGGCCAGAGAACTGTAATTGGGTAGAAATTTTCTGTAATACCCTGTGGTACCTAAGAAAGCTAGGACCTGCTTCTTATTGAGCAGGACAGGCCAGTTGACAATAGCCTCAATTTTGGCGGGTTCAGGTCGCTGTTTCCCACTCCCCATCCGGTGTCCCAAGTACTGGACCTCGCCCATACCTATTTGGCATTTGTTGGGGCGGATATTCATCCCTGCTGCCTGTATTCTGCCCAGTACCACATCCAGATGCTGGAGGTGCTCGCCCCAAAAGTCACTAAAGAGCGCTATATCGTCGAGATAGGCGCAGGTATAGCCCTGCAGACCCTCAAGTAGCTGATCTAACAGCCGCTGAAACGTGGCTGGGGCATTCTTTATCCCAAACGGCATGACCCGAAATTGGTACAGGCCAAATGGGGTGAGGAATGCCGACTTGGGGACAGCATCTGCCGTCAACGGGATCTGCGAATAACCCAGGCTAAGGTCTAGTGTCAAAACCCAGGTCACCCCCGCTAACTGGTCCAACAGGTCATCTACTCAGGGCATAGGGTAGGCATCAGTGGTCGTCTTTTCATTTAGCCAACGATAGTCCACACAGAAGCGGGTCGTCCCGTCCTTCTTAAGCACTAGAACAACCGGAGAAGCCCAGGGGCTGTGGGAAGGTTCTTTAACTCCCAAGGTCCTCATCTCATCAAGCTCCTTCCTAATGTGTCCCTTGACTGCTTCAGGGACCCGGTAAGCGGGTTGCCTGAGAGGGCTCTGACAGGGAGTCTCTACTCCGTGCTGGGCTAAGGAGGTGATGCCGTGTAGAGCGGATAAAAGCTGGGGATGCTGCTTTAGCAGCAGGAAGAGTTGGGCTTTTTCTAGGGGGCTCAGCTGTTCTCTGAGCTTGACTTGGCTACTATCCCCGGGGTGGACGGACTCAGTGTCGAGGTCTAGGAATGCCTCCGTGTGCGAGGGGGAACAGATAGTGGTTCTGTGCATTCTAGGTAGGGAATGAGCGCATTTACGTGGCAGAGTCTGACCCCTTGCTCCTCGGGCGAGCAGGTAGGTTGTCTCTCCCCTGCGCTCTACAACCTCGGATGGTCCTATCCAGGCAACCTGTAATTTATTTTGGCGGGTAGGACGTAGCATCAGGACCCGCTGACCCACTGGCAGCTTTCGGGGCTTAGTGTTGCGGGCATACATGATCTTGTGGCTGGCTTGGGCTGCCCTTAGGTTCCGGTGGGCTAGGGACATGAGCCGGTCTAATTTTCCCGGAGCTCAACTACGTAAGTGATAAGTGGAGTCTCCTCTGACTCAAATTTTGCCTCCCAGTATTCCCGCAGAATATCTAGGGGACCCCTTACCCTTCGCCCATAGAGGAGTTCGAACGGTTAATATCCTGGGGACTCCTGTGGGACCTCCCGGTAAGCAAACAAAAAATGGGGCATTCATTTTTCCCAGTCAGCATGATCCGCTATGAACGTCGTGTCATCTGTTTCAAGGTTCCATTGAACCTTTCACAAAGTCCATTTGTTTGCGGATGGTAGGGGGACGTGCGCAGGGACTTAACCCCGCAGAGGATCCATACCTGCTGGAGCAACTCAGAGGTAAACTGTGTAAATTGTGATCGGAGAATACTTCTTTGGGAAATCCTACCCGGGAGAATATATCCAGAAGGGCATTCGCCACTGCCTCAGCAGAAATATTTGGCAGGGCCATGGCTTCAGGGTAGCGTGTGGCAAAGTCTATTACCGTGCTATAAACGGCTGTATCAATATCAATCTATAGTCACGTTCCAATTTTTCTGGGAAGAAATGTAGAAGGACTGATTCATGTTGAATTTTAACATTTGGGATCTTTAGGAGCTCACATACTTTATGTATCATTTTCCAACCATTACTCAGTCCCTCACATCCCCACCAAATGTGTAGGAAACTTCCTACTTCTTTATTACATCTCCAGTATGCATCACTTCTTGTTGGATAATTTTTTTATTAATCTGGCTGGGTCTAAGTACCACTGGTTTGTGACCTTAAATTGGTTTTTCAGAATTGCTATATTATGAATTATATTAGTAGTCATATCAATAGCTTTCAATCAGTATTTATTAGTTATTGGGGTATTCAGCATTTCTGACCATTTTGTTATTATTGGAATTGTTTCCTCCTCACTTATTTTAATTATTTTATTCGTTTTAGACCGGATCTTCCAAACTGGTTCTCCAGAGAAAATCGAGGCCATTTCTTGAGCCACTAGTTTATTATTGTTGTTGTTGTTGGGAACAACCTCTGTCAGAAAACTCTTTATTCATAGGTAATTAAAGATTTGATATCTTAAATTGTGTTATTATGTGGTCAAAGGGGTTTAATCACTCCCTTTTCCATAATGTTATTTATATTTTGTATACTGTTGCTCTTCCATTTCTCTAAACATATATCTTTTATATTGTACTCAATAATTTCCAGGCTTGCTTTATGCAATATCTTATTATTAAATCCTAATTTTTTCTTTATTCTTTTCCAGGCAGCCAACACATCCTCCACCACACTTGATGCCCCGGAGCTCTACCTCCTACCCCAGCTCCACAGATGTAAATGTAACTTGTAACATGCAACCTATGTATTTTTTAATTACTCCTTGCAGCATACTCAGCCAGGTTTCGGATATCTTAAGTGGGCAATGCTGAAATACAAATGTCCACTTGGGAATTATATATGCATTTACGGCATTTATTCTGCCCAGCCATGACAATTCCTTATTCCGCCATCATTTGAGTAGAAAGTTTGTTTCTTTGAATAGAGTAATAAAGTTTCTTTCATCAAATTCTCTACTTTTTCGGTTATTTTTAAACCTAGATAGTTAAGTTCTTGGGATTCCCATTTGAATATGAAGTTCTTTTGAATTTTTTTTGCACATGTGTCACGGGAGGGCTACTAGATAGGTAGCTCCTACCGGAATCAGTTCCACAAAATCACTCCTCAGGTCCGGTAAATATCAAATAGCCAAACGGGGCTATGATCACTTCTTCCCTGCAAGCAATTCCCCCAACATAGCAGACGAGACTAGTCGTGTTGGGTAAAACAAGAAGAACTGTTTATTGATTCCAAACACAGGACATATATACAGGAAACATCTTGATAACATAAGTTGAACAAAATAACTTCTTCACACTTACACAAAAGGACAATTGAATTTGGTGCCAGAGTATCTGGCAGCCAACCAAATGAAAGGTAGGAATAGTAGCAACCAATCCCCAGCAGGGGGTGTGTTCACAGATCAGTAAACATATTCAAATCGGGAATTTAACTAAGCAACCAATCAGAACAGTGCCTACACTGTGGCTTGGTCTGGGCAACCAATAGAAAAAGCGCCTACATTTTGAACAAGAGAATGAGCTCAGCAGCCGGGATAAACCTTTATTGTGAAGCGGCTGCTGAATCTACATTCCAGGGGGAAATGGTAAAAGGGATTAGGCTATTTAACAGATTACCATTCAATTTAAATACCGGTTAACAGTGGAAAATAACTCAGCCGGAACATGGGCACTGACGAACGGAAAAACATGGTTGTCTGGGGGGTTGCTACCGTGAAATTTCTCCCCCTTTCAAAGAGAGCCAGCTCGGGGTTGTCCACACGTATAAGCCTGAAGGTGGCGAGGAAAACACTGGGTGTGGTGTTTGCTCACACGTCTTCTTGCCGTGATAAGCCATCTGCATTTTTATTGTCCTTTCTCGGACGGTATTGCACTGTAAAATTAAAGGATTGAAGGGATAGGCTCCACCGCAATAGTCTACCATTGTCCCCGGACACTCTGTTCAGCCACACAAGGGGGTTGTGGTCAGTTAAGACAGTGAATTCCCGGCCATACAAGTAAGGTTGGAACCGCTTTAGTGCCAACACAAGAGCCAGGCACTCTTTTTCAATAGCAGTATAGCCCACCTCCCGTTCCAGTAGCTTGCGACTTTGGTATGCTACCGGGTGCTCCTCTCCTTGGCTGTTGACCTGGCTCAACATGGCCCCGAGCCCAAACATGGAAGCGTCTGTGTGGACCAAGAAGCGTTTGTTAAAGTTAGGGGCGGCCCAGACCGGAGAATTTCCTAGGGCTGTTTTTAAGACTTCAAAGGCAGCACCACATTCTGGGGACCACAGGACTGTCCGGGGCAGGGTTTTCTTGGTAAGGTCAGTCAGGGGTTTGGCCAGAGAACTGTAATTGGGTAGAAATTTTCTGTAATACCCTGTGGTACCTAAGAAAGCTAGGACCTGCTTCTTATTGAGCAGGACAGGCCAGTTGACAATAGCCTCAATTTTGGCGGGTTCAGGTCGCTGTTTCCCACTCCCCATCCGGTGTCCCAAGTACTGGACCTCGCCCATACCTATTTGGCATTTGTTGGGGCGGATATTCATCCCTGCTGCCTGTATTCTGCCCAGTACCACATCCAGATGCTGGAGGTGCTCGCCCCAAAAGTCACTAAAGAGCGCTATATCGTCGAGATAGGCGCAGGTATAGCCCTGCAGACCCTCAAGTAGCTGATCTAACAGCCGCTGAAACGTGGCTGGGGCATTCTTTATCCCAAACGGCATGACCCGAAATTGGTACAGGCCAAATGGGGTGAGGAATGCCGACTTGGGGACAGCATCTGCCGTCAACGGGATCTGCGAATAACCCAGGCTAAGGTCTAGTGTCAAAACCCAGGTCACCCCCGCTAACTGGTCCAACAGGTCATCTACTCAGGGCATAGGGTAGGCATCAGTGGTCGTCTTTTCATTTAGCCAACGATAGTCCACACAGAAGCGGGTCGTCCCGTCCTTCTTAAGCACTAGAACAACCGGAGAAGCCCAGGGGCTGTGGGAAGGTTCTTTAACTCCCAAGGTCCTCATCTCATCAAGCTCCTTCCTAATGTGTCCCTTGACTGCTTCAGGGACCCGGTAAGCGGGTTGCCTGAGAGGGCTCTGACAGGGAGTCTCTACTCCGTGCTGGGCTAAGGAGGTGATGCCGTGTAGAGCGGATAAAAGCTGGGGATGCTGCTTTAGCAGCAGGAAGAGTTGGGCTTTTTCTAGGGGGCTCAGCTGTTCTCTGAGCTTGACTTGGCTACTATCCCCGGGGTGGACGGACTCAGTGTCGAGGTCTAGGAATGCCTCCGTGTGCGAGGGGGAACAGATAGTGGTTCTGTGCATTCTAGGTAGGGAATGAGCGCATTTACGTGGCAGAGTCTGACCCCTTGCTCCTCGGGCGAGCAGGTAGGTTGTCTCTCCCCTGCGCTCTACAACCTCGGATGGTCCTATCCAGGCAACCTGTAATTTATTTTGGCGGGTAGGACGTAGCATCAGGACCCGCTGACCCACTGGCAGCTTTCGGGGCTTAGTGTTGCGGGCATACATGATCTTGTGGCTGGCTTGGGCTGCCCTTAGGTTCCGGTGGGCTAGGGACATGAGCCGGTCTAATTTTCCCGGAGCTCAACTACGTAAGTGATAAGTGGAGTCTCCTCTGACTCACATTTTGCCTCCCAGTATTCCCGCAGAATATCTAGGGGACCCCTTACCCTTCGCCCATAGAGGAGTTCGAACGGTTAATATCCTGGGGACTCCTGTGGGACCTCCCGGTAAGCAAACAAAAAATGGGGCATTCATTTTTCCCAGTCAGCATGATCCGCTATGAACGTCGTGTCATCTGTTTCAAGGTTCCATTGAACCTTTCACAAAGTCCATTTGTTTGCGGATGGTAGGGGGACGTGCGCAGGGACTTAACCCCGCAGAGGATCCATACCTGCTGGAGCAACTCAGAGGTAAACTGTGTAAATTGTGATCGGAGAATACTTCTTTGGGAAATCCTACCCGGGAGAATATATCCAGAAGGGCATTCGCCACTGTCTCAGCAGAAATATTTGGCAGGGCCATGGCTTCAGGGTAGCGTGTGGCAAAGTCTATTACCGTGAGGATATACCTTTTCCCCGTCTTGCTAGGATGGGCAAGAGGGCCGATGAGATCTATGGCCACCCTACTGAAAGGTTCCCCAATAAGGGGTAGAGGCTGCAAGGGGACCCGTGATGCTTCAGGTCGCTTCCCTACCCGCTGGCACAGCTCGCAGGTGTGGCAATAATGCTTAACATCCCGGGAGATCCCTGGCCAAAAGAATGTGCGGTGAGTCTGTACTCTGTCCGCCTGGAGCCGAGGTGACTGGATAGAGGGGCTTCGTGGGCTAGGGTGAAGAGAGCGGGGCGGTGGATGGCGGGGACTATCAATTGGAGCCGGGTAACCTCCGTAATACCGCTAGTGTTGCCTGGGGTAGCCCTGTATAAGAAGTCTTTCCTCCATATAATCCGTCAGGGGGGAGCCATGGTAGGGAGTCAGTCGTAAGTAGGTCGTCGGGGTTAGTGCTCACCTGCGTCCCAGAATCAGAAGGTTGGTTAGCCTGAGAACAGGTGACAGCCAAGCAAGCAGGATCCACTGTACAATCCATCTCAGGCACATACCGGCTCTCCAAATAGCCCAAATAATTTCCCAGCAGTACATCAATGGGTAAGCCCTCCATAATGCCCAAATCTCTGTAGCCCTCCCCAGTGCCCCACTTCAGGTATACCCTGGTCATGGGTAGCTGATGTACCTGCCCCCCAGCCACGTGCACATCCACTTTGCAGTTAACCGGCTGGTTAGGGGGGAAAGTACGGGGCTGGACCAGCATGAGGGCAGCTCCAGAATCCCTTAGTCCCTCGACCGGCTGCCCATTATTGGTGACGGGCTGGTAGTGGTGCCCTCGGTTGTCCTTTCGAGGATGCTGAGCAAGAGAGACCTCGTCTGAGTAACTCTCATGTGGGGGAACAGTAATTGTAATCCACAGTTGTGTCTGAGTTGGCTGGACCAGAATCCTGGGTCCGGCTCACGCACTGAGCCTGGCGCGCCATCCAAGGGGCTGGGGACTGGTTCCTCCGAGGATATGACCTATTCGGATAAGACCCCATTGGTGGGGTAGGTGGGGAGGCTGGGGGATGGGGCGGTGCATTAGCGGCTGAGGTCCGCTCTGGTAGGAGGCAGGGTGTCTTGAGACTGGGCGGCGGACATCCACAAATTTGTCTGCTAGCTTTGCTGCCTCTTCCAGGTTTACGGGGTCTTGGTTTCTTACCCAGTCTCGAACCTCTGTGCTCGTATGAAGAACAAATTGCTCCAGTAAAAACTGTTGGAGGCGCTCTTGCCAAGTGGTGACTTGCCTCCCTTGTATCCAGCTGGTAGCGGCTCGGGTCATGCGATGTGTCCACTCAGTGTAGGTGTCTCTTGTAACCAATCCTCGCCTCTCGGAATTTCCTGCGGTATGTATCAGGGGTGATCGCATATTGGGCCAGCAGACGGCTCTTTACCTCGGGGTAATCTCTAGCCAATTCATTGGGGATCGCTCTGTACGTTTCCGCAGCTCGTCCAGATAACTTGCCCACCAGTATAGGTACCCAGTCCTAGGTGTCCACGTTGTGGAGCCGGCACTGTCGTTCAAATTCATGTAGGAAACCATCGATATCCCAGACAGCATCATCAAACTGTTTGAAGGACTGGTGGGTAACTTTTATCGGGCACATAGAGGTGGTGCTGCGCACTGAGCGCGAATCCTCTGTGGCCGGTCCAGAGATAGTGGCTCTCCGGTCCGCCAATTCAGCTTCTCTCTCCCGCTCTGCCACTTCCATGATGCGATTAACACTTTCTACGGATGGGTTGGGTCCATAAAACACCAATCTCTCCCTTACCCTCCATGAGATCTCATCACTCTCAGCATGAGGGGGTTCCATGAACCGCGAGGGGATGTGTGCTGCTTGCCCCACAATCGGGCTGGGAGGGCGGCTATCCTCGCTTTCAAGTTCCAGTAGAGCCGCCACCAATTCGCTCTTTTTCAAGCCTCCGGTGTCTTGGCCTTTTTGGGCAAGCATGTCTTTCAGCACAGCCACCGTGAGGGACTTGTATGCTTCTGCCATAATAAAAGAAAACAATAATCCACTTGATAAATCCAAGGACCAGTGTTGGGAGGAGAGATCCCACTTCTTGACACCAGTGTCACGGGAGGACTACTAGATGGGTAGCTCCTACGGGAATCAGTTCCACAAAATCACTCCTCAGGTCTGGTAAATATCAAATAGCCAAACGGGGCTATGATCACTGCTTCCTTGCAAGCAATTCCCCCAACATAGCAGACGAGACTGGTCGTGTTGGGTAAAACAAGAAGAACTGTTTATTGATTCCAAACACAGGACATATATACAGGAAAACATCTTGATAACATAAGTTGAACAAAAGAACTTCTTCACACTTACACAAAAGGATGATTGAATTTGGTGCCAGAGTATCTGGCAGCCAATCAGATGTAAGGTATGAATAGTAGCAACCAATCCCCAGCAGGGGGTGTGTTCACAGATCAGTAAACATATTCAAATCGGGCATTTAACTAAGCAACCAATCAGAACAGTGCATACACTGTGGCTTGGTCTGGGCGACCAATAGAAATATCGCCTACATTATGAACAAGAGAATGAGCTCAGCAGCCGGGATAAACCTTTATTGTGAAGCAGCTGCTGAATCTACATTCCAGGGGGAAATGGTAAAAGGGATTAGGCTATTTAACAGTTCACTATTTAATTTAAACACCGGTTAACAGGGGAAAATAACTCAGCCGGAACATGGGCACTGAGGAACGGAAAAACATGGTTGTCTGGGGGGGTTGCTACCGTGACAACATGTATTGGCATAATTATTGATTTTTCTATATTTAACTTATAATCTGAACATTTTGCATATCTCTGTATAACTTCCATTAGCGCTTTGATTGAATCCTCTGGTTCCCTCAAGGTAATCAGTACATCTTCCGCGTACAATTCTATTTTTAATTCTTCTTGTTCAACCGGGAATCCCTTTATCTTTCCATTATTTCTAATATCTGTGGCCAGTATTTCCATTGTCAGAATGTAAAGTAGCAGGGAGAGAGGACAACCCTGCGACTCCCGTTTTTCAATTGAAACCAATCGGCTCAAATATTTTGACCTATTGTTCTAGCTGTTGGACAGCAATACAATGCTTAAATTGCACTCAGGAATCTCCCATCAAAGCTGTACGCCTGGAGAGACTAAAACATGAATTCCCAGTCCAACCTGTTGAATGCTTTTTCCGCATCTAATGTTATTACTAAGAGAGTTATTTTTTTTCTCTTGCTATATCCAAGATGTCAATAGTTCATCTTAGATTATCAAATGCCATTCTACCTGGCATGAATCCGATTTTATCAGGGTGAACTACAGATTGAATAACATGTCTCAGCCTCTCCGCCAGGACTGTAGCATAGATTTTCATATCCTCGTTTATCAGGGATATTGGGCTATAGTTTTGGACTATCTCTGGGTCTTTAGATGGCTTTAGGATTGGTAGAATATTTGCCCTCAACAATTCCTCTATGCCATCCTCATTACTAGCTAATTCATTGAACATTGCCGTCATATTTCTTATAATATTACCACACATACTTTTGTAAAAGAGTCCGCTGAATCCATTCGGCCGTGGAGATTTTTGTGTTTTGACCTTGTCAATTATTATTTTTACTTCTGCTTTGGAGAAAGGTTTGTTTAATTCTTGCAATTGTTCTTCCTGGAGTTCTGGGATGTTAATTTGTTTAAGGTATGATTTTAACTTTTCTGTGAGAAACACACAGAATTTTTTATATTATATAGTTCTTGACAATATTCATTAACAACTGTCCCAATCTCGTCGGGTGCCAAATGAACCCTGAGTTTTTTTTAGTCTATTAGTTAATGTATTTCCCACCTTATTATTCAGGGGATACCATCATTGTTTCAATTTTTCTAGATTTCTGTTTACTTTATCAAGTTCACAATTACCGTATTTGCTTGAATAAAGGACAAGGTTTTTTTCATAGCAAATGCTCTGGAAACGACCCCTCATCTTATATTTGAGGTCGTCTTATAGTCTGACTTCAAATCAAGGTCAGCCTATAAGACAGGGATCCAGGTCCCCCGCAGAGCTGCAGGGGACCTGGATCCCCCTCGCTAACAGCCGGTGGATGTCTGCGAGATACCGGTGGATGTCTGCTGGGTCCTTTCCGGCTTCATCATAGAAGTCTCAGTGCAAGTGCCAGGCAGCAGCAGAGGATGTCTGCGCACATTGTGCAGACATCCTCCGGCTGCCCCCACTAGCCACCAGGAGATTTTGGCTGCCGAGGATATATGCACGATATGTGCAGACATCCTCCATGCTCCCCAACACTTCTGTCTATTATGACGGACCGGGGGGCAGAGAGAAACAAGTGGAGGGGGGAGAGAGAGACAGGGGGAGGGGGAGAGAGAGAGACAAGGGGAGGGGGAGAGACACGGTGAGAGGGAGGGGAGAGAAAGAAAAGGAGGGAGGTGTAGAGAGAAAGAAAAGTTTGGGGGGAGGGAGAGAAATAACACTGGGGGAGAGAGAGAAACAATGCTGGGGGGGAAGTGGGGGAGAGAGAGACACACAAAGCTGGGGGGACGGGGAGAGAGAGGCAGCATTGGCACATAAAAGGAAATAAAAACAAGAAATGCATTTTTTTAATATCATAATTAATTTTTATTAAAAATTAAAAAGCAATTTACATGTGAATATATATAAGTTAAACTTTTTTCCTATAGGGTAGTCCCTTATATTCAGGCTTTTAGTTTTTTTTCCTAAAGGAATATCCAAAGTTTGGGGGCTTATCAGGGTCGTCTTATATTTAAGCAAATACGGTATTTAATTTTTTTGGATGTTTTTGTATTATCAACTTTCTAACTTTCGATGGTGATATTTAATTCAGTCTATCCATATTATATAATTCCATTTACTGTGAGGCTATATCTGCCCCTCTTTCCTTGTTTGCCATTATTCCTATTTTAATTATGTGTCCCCGAATGACACTTTTGTGTGCACACCACAGTAATGAAGGGGAAATATCATTTTTATCATTCTCCTTATAATAATAATCTGTTATTGTTTGTAAATGCTCTAAATTTTTCTTATTATTTAGTAAACAACCATTTAGCCTCCATTCTCTATTTATTAACTTACCCTTAGTATCTTCCGTCTGCCATATGTTAGCATTGTGGTTCGTCCAGATTATCTCTTTAATTAGTGTTTGTAAAATTTTCTTTGTGTGTGAAACATTACCAAGAACCAAGTCTATACGGGAATAAGAACAATGGGGCGCTGAGAAATGTGTATAGTCCTTGTTATCTGGGTTAAATGTTCTCCAGATATCATACAGTTATTGTTTTTCATAAAATTTGCAAGCTGTTTTGCAGTCCTAATTTAATTTTTATCTATCCCTTTCCCCCGACATATCATTTTATCCATTTCACCATCCAGTAGACAATTTAAGTCCCCCGTTAGTATAACATTCCCATTAAAGATTTTTTCATATTTACTAATAAGGCTTTCATTGAATCTAAGCTGTGTTTTATTTGGGGTATAAATATAAATGAGGGTGTATGTTTCTTTTTTTATTTTACATATTACAATTTGATACCTGGCTTTTTGGTCTTGTTCCTGACATAATATTTCTACTTCAAACTTCGATAAAAAGAGCATTGTGACTCCTCTTGCATTTCTCCTTTCAAGAGATGCCGCAATCATACTTGATATACATTTTCCCTTAATGGGACATTTATTCTCCTTTAACCAATTAAATTCTTGCACAAAACAGACATCTATATTTTCCTTTTTTATTAAATTATAAAGAGCAGATATTTTGTATGGGCTATTTAGGCCATGAGTATTAAATGATTGGAATTTTACCATCGAATGCCCGGCTTTCACAAACTTAACAAACAACACTAAAACAGTACAAGTCCTTTCGGAATCCTGTTTTTTTTTGTTAAAAAACCCTACTCCAACCTCCCATGTTCTTCCCCTAACCCTGAACATAAATTTAATTTAACCACACCCCAAATTCTTTGTGTGGTTATTTTCCCAAAAAAGAGGGATTCTGACTGTGGGCCATAGGTGCCATTTTAACCCTGATCAATGTCTACTGATCATACCTTATGGCTTTTTAAAAGGCCGCTAAAAGGGTGAGAAGTACCTAAACCCCCCCCCCCAGGTTACCTCATTTAGGCCTATCTTGCTTTTCCCAGTATATTTATACATTCTCCACTCTATCATATCAAATGTGTTACAAAATAAACAAGTTACATATTATGTTTTTAACCATCACCCTTGTGTTGTCTTCTTTAAACCTTTTTCCCTTCATATATTGGTGAATATTATCAACCGCATAAAAAAATGTAAAAAAAGAAGAGAAAAAAATAACATGGGTTATCTTATTTAAGCCTATTTTACTCTCCCAAGTGTGTTTTAAATTTTTTCCAATCTATCATACCGCACTGGTTACAGAATAAACAATTTGCATATTCAATTTTGGACCATCGCCCTTGTGTTTTCTTCTTTAACCCATTTTCTGCTATATGCATTTTCCAATCTATCCTACCACACGAGTTACAGAATAAACAATTTACATATTGCATTTTAGCCATCACCCTTGTGTTTTTTTTCTTTAAACCTTTTTTCCTCCTTTTATTTGTGGATATTATCAACCCAAAAAAACACCCCATACTTTCCTCTTCCCTCCTTTAATTTACTATTTTACAATATGACTGTAAAGGAACCCATATATAATAAATGAGCCCTGTGCAGCTTACTCCCGAATAAACAGCCGAAATACGTTGCAAAGTGAATATAAAATCCCAGTTCCCCAAACATGAGCCGAGACTTCATGAAGGGTAAAATCAGTGTGTTTAATAAGCGTTCAAATCTTTTTATGCTCTGCCAGAACTCCTCCCCACATCCAGAGAAATAAATGGATTACAGTATAATCCCAACCCAGCTTCCCCCAGCACACCAAATACAGTATTAAGCTCCCAATGAAAACAAACATTAGAATTATTCACTCCACAAATTACAGCTGAAATAGCCCTGACTGATAACCTTCCTGACCCTAATTAAGATCCCCTCCCTTGAACCCTTAAACTAATTACTTTTAATCCATAACTTGCCAGGATGTCTCAGGCTATAGCCCATTGTCCTATTGTCTCTGGGATACATCCTGAGACACCCTGGAGCCATCTCAAAACCAGCAGGCCATTAGCAATGCAGAAACTCACAAATGGAGCTAACTTGGTATATAAAACAAGTGGATTTAAACAGAACTCTTCCTTTCGCCACAATGACCATAGATCTATTCTATTCTGTTTCTACCGGAGCTCTTAGTTAATTTATCCATTCTTGGGCCCTTGAGACTGAGACCAGAACGTGCGTCTTGTCATTCTGACACACTATCAGCTTAGGGGGGAAACCCCACATATATCTTCTTCTCTTTTCCCTTTATGAATCTGTTATTGTCTTAAATGTCTTCCTTTTTTGTCTTGTCATTAGGGACAAATCCTGAAAGAAAAGTAGGTTTACTAATGTGAGGTTCTTTGGGACGTAATCTCTTGAAGCTTTATAAATCCTTTGTCGAGCAAAAAAATAGGAAAATCAAATAATCACATCTCTGGGTGTTTCTTTCTTTATCGCTCTGGGCTTAATCAATCTGTGAGCTCTCTTGATTATGTTTCATTTGTAGCTTCTGCAATGCCCATGTCCAGAAATATATTCAGTAATGTGGGAATTGGCAAAGTCTTTTCTACAGACTAGGGTATTCCACGTGTGCACAGATTTTTTCGCCTTGTGCTGTCCTTAGCATCCGCTATTTTTTCTTCAAGCTTCTCTACTTTATCTTCCAGGGTCTTTATGGAGAATTTGTTACTTTCTTGTTCCATTTCCATCCCTTCAAACTTTTGTTCTATAGTTGCCAGTCGATTTCCCAGCTGGGCTATGTCCGCTTTAATATCAGTGAAGTAGTTTTTAAGTTCTTGCTTGATCTGAATTAGTTGTTGCTCTGCATATTCTTTAATACACTGTTGCATAGTTTCATATGATGGTGTTTGATCCTGCCTTTTTGTTTTCCCACGTTTTACGTTTGGATCTTCACGTTCTTCCTCTATAGAGTTTGTGGAATAGAGAGCTGAATTATTTAGGGTTTGGTCTGGTTTTTTTATTCACTTGCCTCTAATCCCAGTCTTTTTTCCAGTCTTAATTCCCCCTCTGTATTTATTTTAGACAGGATCAAGACCAGGGCCAAAGCTTTTTGTTGAGTACCTACTATCCTTATCTGGTAGCAGCAGGAAGGATTTGGACAATCTGTTCAGGACACTTTACACGCAAGTTGCACTTTTTGTGCTTGTACAGTATTTGTAGTACTTGCATTTCGTTTTTTTAATATTCTCATTTTCATGTATTACTGCGCAGTGGATTTTTTATATCTTTTATAGATTGTGAAATAAATTAAGAAGATTCCATATATTGATGAGCTTGGCATCCAAATTTGTTTGTGAGTGTGACAAACAAACATTATCAGCTGACACTCTCTATTTGTGCTGTATTACACTATATTTATTTATTTCTCCCCTGTACATGTGCCTCTATTTTGGTGGTTTTTTAAAAATATTTAGTTCTTCTAATAAGAAGCACAGAGGGTAGTGGACAAAAAAGTACAATCAAGAGATAAGATTATGCGGGAGGTTCTTGGGAATTACGTTTTCGGAATCAGAACTCCCACTCAGGGGAGAATCCTTTTTTGCTGATTCAGGGATTGGCTGAGGTTCTCCGCCAACCCCAGGGTTGGGTTTTTGGTCATGAGTAAATGTATGTTTTTGTGTTGGATGCTAGTGTGCAGTTGGTTTGTTTTGGACACAGGACAGGAAAGGGGCTCTTGGCAGATCAGGGGATGGGGAGAGGATACGCAGTAGTCAAAGGGGAGATCAGAGCAGCCTGTATTAATGCACAAGGATTGAATTCCCCCTACAAGAGGAGTATGTTTCTAAATAGGCTACAGATTTGCAATGTTTGCTTTCAAAATTCAGGATGAGGGAGGTTTATACAGAAGATGCACTTCATCTGAATAAAGGGACTATTTGGAAATGTTTAGGAAAAAAGCATACTCTGGTAATACATAAATTCCTTTCCTAAACAGATGAAAGGGAAATGGCTTGAAAATACTTTTAATGAGTTACATTACAGATAGAAATGAAAGTATGAATTCATTACATTCCTTCCCCTAGCTTACATTCTGTTTCTATAGCTGCGAAAATCACACATATATGAGTAAGATATAACTGCTTCTGCAGGTCAAGCTGTTTTGAACAGGAAATTTGTACAGTGGTGTTTTCAAGTTAATATGTTTCTCATTGCATTGTCCAATGATCCCTGAGCTTTAAAAAAAAACACGAAATTATACTAATGTAAATGTCATTATTCCAACCAGTAACTTTTCTAAAAAAAAAAAACCTCATCATAACTCCCAGAAAACTCAATAATTATTCAAATAGACCCAGCACATATGTTTTAGGACAAAGATCAGAATCTTAAAATATTAATAATTTATTGAACTTTTTCTGTTTAAAAACACTTTAGACATAGGGTGCCACAGCAATCACTTGTGCCCAAACATATCAGAATACTACAAGCTGTCGGGAGACACATGAAAAGTGCCATCCAACAATGTGTTGAAATCATATGTTGCTAGAGGGAAATCAATTAATCAGTCAACTAGTATAACACTAAGAATAACAATCTATTATTATGTTTGTGATTTTGTGCTTTTTTTTTTCCTTGTGCGACTCAAAGTTCCTTGCAAACACACAAATAACCATACTGCCAGAATGTCTAAACAAAGTTAGGTAGTAACATAGAAAAATGTGGAATGTAGAAGAATGTGTTGGCAGATAAGAACCAATTGGCCCATCTAGTCTGCCATATTATCTTAATACTTTCATTAGTCCATGGCCTTATCTTATAGCTAGTATAGCCTTATGCCTATCACATACATGCCTAAATGCTTTCCCTGTATTAATCTCTACCATTTCTTCTGCAAGACTTTTATGCAACCACTACCCTCTCAGTAAATTAATACTTCCTGATATTTCTTTTAAACCTTTGTCCCTCAAATGTAATACTATGTCCTCTTGTTGTGGTAGTTGTTCTTCTTTTATATATACTCTCTTCCTTTACCATTTTGATTGCCCTTATGTATTTAAATATTTCTATCATTCCCCTTCTGTCTCTTCTTTCTACCAAGCTTTACATGTTAAAGGACAACTAAACTTTTTTTTTCAGTTATGCTTCTAATCCAGCAGTTAGAGATCCCCCTACATTCAGACCCAAATCAGATGCGTCTTAGACCCATTCAAATTTTCTGAAATAAAGGTGTAGGAACAAAGCCAGATCTTTTGTTAACAGACATTTGTGTGTTTTGGACATGGTGAAGTCAGACAAATTGATAATTTATAAATCAGGAGCCACAATATGTTTGCTGACTTTTGTACCCCCATTTATTGTGATCATGCAATTCCACTACCTGTGGATGCCAATGCTGAGGCTGCTATATTCTCCATTTAATTCAATCATTTCCCATGATGACAGAGCATCATTGGAAATCTGTTCCACAGCAATTATACTTCATATTCCTAACAAAATCAATTAAAAAATGTATAGGAATTGTCACCAGCTTGCCAACCTTAACTTGTGGGGGATAAGGATTCATCAATAGTTGGACTAGGATATCTGTTCTTTCACAAGCAGAGATTATTAAAATGAAAGCCCATTGTTTGGCCTTTTAAAATATTTAAATCTAGAATATAACCTCAAACAACAGCAGTCTCCCATCTTTAGTGATGCTATAGAACACTGGGCAATCGGAGACCTCTCGCTCTTGCATAGCACAGGAAGACTGCAGGGGAACTGCAGTTCTCCTGATCTTCCTATCCAATGCACTGAAACTGGGTGACAGTGGAACTACTACTGATATAATGTACCTATACTTGATAATATTTCTGAAGTCATTGTAGGTTAGTAAGGCACTGGTCAAATTTGTAGCACTTGTACAAGAAAGGAAAGTATGTCTCTTATGATGGCAAATGCAGGAAATGTTATATATATATAACTTTAAGCCAAGAAGACAAGTCACAGGAGGAAGAACCAATTAACGGGGTGTAAATGTGCAGGCCTGTAACGGGAAAATGCCCCCCTAATGACAATGAACGTGCATGGTATGTCCTGCAATTCTGAAAATTGTTTAGGAAAATGAATTAAGAAAATGTTTGGGGTACTCCCAAACTCAGGACTGTTTTTAGAATCTATTTAGCATTTTTTTAAATTAGATTTTGTAGACGTGTAAAAGATACATCGTATTGAATTCTTTTTTTTTATTTGAAAAAGTAGAAAATTGACAATACACAAAACAGTAAATACACTTAAGGTCTAAGGTGCTTTTGTAGGAGATTCTGTATAGTCCTTATCTTCCTGCCATATGTGTATCTTACATACATATAAATTATATCAACAATACAACATTATGCCTTGATCTTTGGTCCGGGTATGCCCTATTGGGAGCGAGAGGGGGAGACCGGGGAGTCGTGGGTAAAGGAACTGGTCCCATGGCGGAAGGTAAGAGTGACCTAACTATTTTATGGTGTTTTAGGTGTAAGATAGGTTAAAGAAGTTTCTCAGTTTCTACTTTTTTCTATTTTAACCAAATATTTTGGAATTTATCTATTTTATTTGTCGATCTGAAAAAGCCCTCTTACATAGAGCATCTGCCCCAAGATTTCCTGCCAGCAGGGTGGGTCTTTCGATTTCTACTTTTGAGCTATACATAATGTTGTAGCCATTAAGATCTGAATTAAAAGGAAGTTATCGTTTCATTGCATTTTGGGAGATCTAAATGGAACAACAACATTTGAGGTGTAAGCTATAGATTGATATTGTAAATATGTTTGATGAGGGTATTTATTTTGTTGTGAAGTATTTTTAAACTGGGGCACTCCCACCATAAATTAAAAAGTGTGCCCTTCTCTGGGCATTTCCAACATAGGTTAGAGGTCATTGGTGAAAATTTGTTTAGATTCATAGGTGTCAAATAGCATCTGTGGTATAATTTAGGTTTCTTGCAGAGTTAAGGATTTAATATCTAATGCTATTTCAGCTTTAAATTTAAAAATTTAATCTAGTATTTTTTAATTTTTTTTATTATTCTGAGTAGTTATGAAATCTTCCTTTTGAGAAGACTGATATAAATTTTCTTTCTTAATTAAGTTTTTAAGACTCAAATAAGAAAAATATTGAGTTTGAGGAAGGTTATATATGTTATTCAAGCTGTCAAATGGAAGAAGTTGATCCTGAAAGCAGATCTGTGATAGTTTCGAAATACCCCTGTTTTCCCATAAGTTGGCATCAAAATCTTGTAGGTAGAATTTGAATATATCCATAGGAGAGGATAATGATATTCCCCTTAGGGTCCCTAGTTCTTTTTTAAATTTAGTGACTACATGGACCAGGTCTCTTACTATTGGGTTTTGTGAAATTTGGTAGTGTAAAGTTTCATGTTCTATCCAAAAGGTATGAAATGATGGGATGTACTTACACATATTTATCTCCATCCTATACCAGGTGGTACTAGCTGAGCTATCTCTATTCAACTTCATAAAATGGGAAAGCGTGCACGCGTTGTATAGTAATTCTATATTTGGCATTGAAAAGCCGCCTTTGGCTAATTTTCTTGTCAATGTTTTGTATGCTATTCTCGGTTTTTTGTTTATCCATATATATTTAGAGATTAAGCTCTTAAAGGATTGCAACGTTTTTAAGGGGACTTTTAGGGAATTCATCGAAAGAGGTATAACAGTTTAGGTATTAAGTATGCGTTTACTGAGTTGAGACGTCCCAGCCATGAAATCTCTACACCCTTCCAGTTCTTGATATTACCTTTTTTTTTTTACATATATATAATATTTTTTTATTGAATATACAATGACATATACACCTAGTAAAAAGGGACGTTGGTATCACAGAGATCAAATACAAGAGTTAAATGATACATCAGGTCTACATATACCCCTCAGTCAAGGGCTGTAGAAAACAGTTGTAATCAGAATAGCGAATTCGCATCCTAAAAAAAAAAATCTTGTTCAGAGTAGCACAAGTATGTTACAACAGATTAGATGATGTAATGTCATAAATGTCCCACAAAACATTGAATAAGAAACCAGCAAATATTGAGAACCATAGAGGAGAAAGAGAAAGAGAAAAAAAGAAGAAAGAAATGGACAAGGATAAAATGAACAGAGAAAGGAGGAAAGAGAGAGGCGAGAGAAGAAGTTAAGAAGAGAAAGAAGGGAGGAGCCCTCGCGAAAGAACCACACTAAAATTAGGTAGTAATAGGTGCTGGAGGATTCTCTGCCCGTGTTATATCGGCTTGACAGTCTGCACCCCCAATATAGAGAGACCAGTGCATCCAAGTGTTCCTGTGATGTACACCTTTGCCATTAACTGTCTGTAGGGCGTCTTACATAACCCGTATAGATTCCTCCGTATCCAGCCAGTCACGGAATGAAGGGGCCACTATCTTTTTCCAATAGCGGGGAATAAGTAAGTAAGTAAGCAGGTGAATAGTCAGGGAGTGCTTATAAGCCCCTATAGGGTATGGAGTGTGGTGTAGTACAACTGTCAGGTTAACATGTAGGGTTTCATCACCCACATTCTTAATCACTGACAGCACCACTGTCCAAAAAGGGGCAATCAGAGGAAAGACCACCAGATGTGCAGGAAATCTCCCACTTGTGAACGGCATCGCCAACATAGATCGGAGACGGATGGGAAAATTGTAAGCAAGGCGGCAGGAGTCATATACCATATCCACTAGATCCGTTAAAATACGGTATATGTTAGATACTACTCTGGCTGGTGGATCCTCAGTCATGTTCAGTAACTCGAACAGTGTGGCCTCGGTAGAGATAGGGTTAGGGTGAACTAAGGATGTAACTAAATGTATAAGTTGATTGTATTTGAAACATATCCCCAGGGTCGGGGGAAAAACTGAAGTTAATGTGCTTGGGGGTCTGATCACACCTCTCTCTACAATATGTCCCAATCTTGGGTAGCGGACATCAGACTGAAATATATCTCTGAAAAAACCATAGTCGTGGCCTGGGGGGAATAGATCGTTACCTATCATGGCTAATAACAAAGATGGGGAGTTAATGAAGGGTGTTGAACGTATATAGCGCTTCCATATACGTAGTGTTGGAGCAATGGTCGGGTGAGTAGCAAAACTAGATTTCATCTGGGCCACAGTGGTCCAGGCCAATACAGGGATAGGAATATAGAGACCCTGCTGTTCAAGGGACACCCATAGTTTATGAAAGGGCCTTGTCCAGTCCACTATTCTAGCCAAATGTATCGCATGATAATATTTTACAATATCTGGTAGTCCCATTCCCCCTAGACCCTTAGGGCGGGTAAGTAGGTGTTGGTTCAGGTACGGGCATTTATTGTTTCAGACAAATTTATGTATCATGGAACGGAGCATAGTAAAACAATATTTAGGGATATAGATAGGGAGTGTCTGTATCATATATAAGAAACGTGGAAGGATGTTCATTTTAACAACGGCTGCTCTGTCAAACCATGAGATCCGTTTGACAGTCCGTCAAGTAAGATCTTCTTTACAGGTAGCAACTAAAGGTTTGAGGTTAATATTAAAAAGTTGTGACACATCGGAGAGAGATAGACACCTAGATACTTGATTTTATTGTCACTCCATTTGAATGGAAAAGAGCTTTTGAGGGCGGTGATCGTAGAACAGGGGAGAGAGATATTAAGTGCTTCCGATTTAGAAACATTAATTTTAAAATTGGAGAGAATGTTTTAAATTCGTCAAGAATATTAGGGAGGGAGACAATAGGGTTAGTCACAAAAAATAAGAGATCATCTGCGTATGCCGGCTAATTTATGATGATGCGGGCCCAACTTCATCCCTGAAATATATGGGTTCGACCACAAGGCTGATGCCAGAGGTTGCAGGACCAAGATAAACAAAATTGGGTAGAGGGGGGCAACCTTGTCTAGTGCCATTAGACAGGGAGAGCTGGCCAGGCAAAGATCCATTTACTCGCACCATAGCTGTGGGGACGTGGTAGAGGGATCCTATCCACTGACCCATTGTCGGTCCCAGTCCAATATGTCCAAGGACAGCATGCATGAAGGGCCAGCTCACCCTGTCAAAGGCCTTCTCCGCATCTGTAGATGGAAACATAGCTGGGGTGTCGTGTATTTTAGCATAATGAATAAGGTTTAGTACCTTGGTCGTGTTATCACGTGCCTCGCGGCCAGGGACAAATCCAGTCTGGTCACGGTGGATTAGTGAAGAGACATGATTGATAAGCCTAGTGCTGAGAATCTTCTCAAACATTTTAAGACAAATTTAATAAAGAACTGGCACAATTGTCTGGTTCCTTTCTAGGTTTAGGGATTACTGTTATGTGTGCCTCTTGGGCTTGTGTCTTAATGTCCTCCATAAATTCTTTAACAGTTAGTAACCCCTTATTTAAGCTCCATGGTTTAATTTCCCTGTTTTTGAGTCATTATTTCAACTATTACTGAGTTATGATCTTACCAGGAGACCTCCTGTATGTTAGATTTTATACACTTATCCAGGGATTCCTTCTTAACCATGATCAGAATGTATGTCCTTTCCTATCCGGGTTAAGTGTTCTCCATAAATCATATTTTTTATGTCTTCCCAGAAAATCTCTTAGGTCTCTTGCTAAGCCATAAATTGATATTTCTATTTTTACTTTTTTATCTACCAATTTATCCATCTCTGGTTCGGCTATACAATTAAAATCCCCCGCAATAAAAAAAGACCTTGAACTAAATCCTTACATCGTTTCATTATAGAATTTAGAAATCGAATTTGTCCCTTATTCGGGGCATATAAGTTTAAGAAGGAATATTCCACGTCGTCTATTTTACATACAAGAAAATACATATCTGCCCTCTTTATCAGTATACTCGTATATTAATTAAAATTTAACATCACAAGTCACCATAATTGCCACCCTCCTTTTCTTCTGATCAGGCAACGATGAGCATATTATATGTGGATATTTCTTCCATGTAAGTTTTTTTGCGAATTCCTGCTTCCAGTGGGTTTCCTGGATCAACTCTACTGCTACCCTATTTTGAATCATATAATTCAGTATTGTGACCCTTTTATGAGGTAGGTTTAATCCTTGAGTGTTCAGGGACATTATTTTTAAGTTCAACTTGTCACAAGGCATTCTTATCATTCCTTACTGTTACTTTAGTGCCATTTTTATCTTTTATTCGGGGAGCCCTATCACCACGTCGCACAAACATTCTACACATATATGCAAATTTACTAACATATCAACGTTCTGGGAGTTCATCCCAAAATAATTCCCTTCTTTCTTCTCACGACACTTATCCCAAAGTGAGGTGTGAAGTCATTAGGTCGTTATGGAAACATATATTTTTCATATCCCATGATAGGCATGAACCTTCTTACATTAAGCGTCTTAATCCACTAATTGAACTTTTTATTTTTACAGTAGAAGCACCAGGAAATCCCCCTCAAGAAAATAGGGGGGGGGGGGGGGTTATAGGATGGGAGAGAGCAGCAGCGAGAGCCAGTCTAGTTCCCTTAATGCTCCCATTTATATATCCCGCGTGATCACTCTACTATCCTCCTTTCTTATCTATAAATATATACATTTCTTTCCCTATGTCTTTCTTCACCTATCTACTCCAATATCTAAGACCTCCTAAACATTTTGTGACTTATGTGCCGGTATTATCTTATCGGTGTCCTATTTCGTCTTCTAATTATTCCCACTAATTTACTCAAGTGACAATCCCCTTATAACTTACAACGCACATTTTTAGTTTCCTCTCATTGGTCTTTAATTTATTATACTCGTGTATGTGACTTATTATTTAAATACTTCCTCTGTTCTGTTCTATTCGAGTGCCCTCTAAAAAAAATTTTTTTTTATGTTTTTTTGTTTGTGTTTTCTTTGTTATTTTAAACTCTATTTTACAGATCCCTCTATGTTATTCATGTGATATCCCCCGACATATCTGTATTTATTACTTATGCTCCTTTATGAGCCCTAGTGTGTCTTATGATATTTTTCTTCAATTGGCGTGCCTATGTGTTTATCTAAACTAGGTGATTTATTTTGTGTTATTAACATGTGGAAGCGAGATATAAGTGCCTAAATCTTCGTGGTGAGTCCAGTTACCTATTATTTGTAATACTTTTGCTTTCCTTATAATTATCAGGTGCCGTTAATTTTGCCCTAATCTTGATTTTCCCTTTTCCATTTCCCATTTTATCCCCTATCCACCTCAATGATTGCCCATATAAATGCATGTGCAAATACCGAGGTCCTTCCCTCAGTGGGGGTACGCTTATATCCTCCCTTGATTCCTCCCCAGTAATGCATAGACCCTTGCAGAAGGCGGGACAAGATTATTTAACAATATCAATCATAGTAAAGATCACTTCTCTATGGTAGGGTATACCTATTTCTCCCCTTAACTATGGCCTCAATATCAGAGATAATGTTCCCATAGAGGTCAATAACATTTGATGTACAATACCAATCATGCTTACAACCAATCTCCTAGAGGAGTGTATAGATATTTCATCACTTTTTTGGCCCTAACAAAGAGGACTCCACAGGACACCATAATATGAAGAATGATCCCATTTTTCTCTTCCACCTATCCCATTCCCCTATCTTAAGTTAGGTTATCATCCAGCTTCCCTGCATTTTTATCAATCCAAGCCAATGCCTGCTTCACTTTCTCGAATGTATGAAGGACCCCATTAGTTTTTATGCAAAGTTTTAGTGGAAATCCCCACCAGTACATAATCTGTCTTTCTTTTAGCCTTTCCAGTGCTGGCTTAAATTCTCTTCTTCCCTGTCATGTCTTATAGGAGAGATATTGAAAGAATGATAAATTTAAACTCCTTTCACCAAGGAAAGCGGGGAGGAGCGATGACGTGACGCTAGCCACGCTGTCACGCCGCGCGGTCTACAGGAGCTGAGCTGCGGGCGGCTACGAAATGAACCAGCGGTAAAGTGTTGTATGGGAAACAGAGCACCTCACCGAAGGAGAGACAGACTGAGACAGAAACGGAGGCTAAACTCGAATATTTGCAGCGGCAAGTAGAAAAGAAGGAAGAGAAACAGAAGACAGACGGCCGAGGTGTATGAGAACAGAAGAAAAGAAAAGATAAGTACCAAGTTATTGCTATGTAATACGTGGAAACTGTACCTGTAGATACTTCAGAAAATTGCAGTCAAGGCCCAGTTGAGGCTTACTATAGGCAGGCAGGATAAAACATACGGTGAGAGGGTGGGCGGAGCCAAGATATCTCTGAGGTAGGAAGCATAAAGCTTACACCTAACCCCGTAACTGAACTTAGGGTCTCCCAGTCACCTGAGAAAACAAGCCAGTAATAAACAAACAGAAGAAGGCTGATAGGAGGGGGGTTAAAGCAAGATGGCAACCAAAAGACAGCAAGAATACAGGCAAAATATAAAGAAAGACAAAAAACAGGAGAAACAAGATAATAAAACAGAAAAGCGGCTGTCTTTTTTCTCACCTCAATCTGTGCAACAGGAATTGGAGTCTCCAAGGGGTGAGGGAAAAGATAGTACTCACCATAAAGATCTAGAAGGCACTACAGAGTCCCCCAACGAAAATGAAGCTCAATTGCAGAGCACTACAACCTGGATTACCCTGGACACTCTTACAAAGGCTTTAGATATACAATTTGAACGTATAAAACAAGAAATAGAAATTAATGCCAACGGTTTAAAACAAGATATAATGGCCTGTGGTCAAAGAGTAAAAATAAACGAAGAAAAAATAGTAGACTTAAATTTCCAAACGACCCTTGCTCAAGAACAAATACAAAAGCTAAAAAACAAAAATGAGGCACTAGAAATAAAACTGTCGGACTTGGAAGACAGGTCAAGACGCAATAACTTGAGACTGAGAAACATACCGGAAGCCATAACTAATGATAAATTGGAGAGTTTTGTTATAGAATATATAGAAAAACTAGGAGTGGGTGGTGGAAGACATGGTGAATTACTGGACAGATGTCACCGGACCTATAAACCTCCAAATCTATCTGCACATCTACCCAGGGACGTTATTATCTGTTGCTTTTCATACAAGCTGAAGGAAGGAATCCTGAAGGCAAAAAGAGAGAATAGTTTGGAAGAGCCATATAATTCAATTGCTATCTTCCCAGACTTGTCCTACCAGACTAGAGCCCAAAGAAAGAAATTTTCCCCTATGACGACCCGCCTCAGGTCACACAATATCAAATATAAATGGGGTTTCCCCTGCAAGATCATAGTAACATATGAAGCAGAAATGTTTCCCTTTGATAACCCGGCATCCCTGGAAAAATGGATGAGGGACAAGAAAATGGATTAAAAGAAGAGGTCACAGTGGGGGAGAGAAGTTTTTGGGGAAGGGTGAAGTAGTAATTAATGCGGGTAAAAATAACAATAATGTTCTCTGGTGTTTGTAATCGGAAGATTAACATGTCTTAGAACTGTAGTGCCAAATAGGTACAAACAGGAGTGGAATAATAGATAAAATTAAGTACTAACATCACTTTTAGATAAAATATAACCACAGAATTTTTGAGGATACTAAGTGAGGTGAGAGAGGTGACAGATGGGGCGAGAGGAGAGGGAGGAGAGAGAGGGAAGGGGTTAAAATAATTCACATGAAAGGGCACTAGAGGAAAGAAATGGGAATGGAGGAAACCAAAGGAATTTTCACCTAAAGCTCGAAATTAATTTAATATATTACCGAATTAAACACAATAAATAACATACACTTAGTAAATGTAATAATGATTTGATTCACAAAACCACAGCAGAAGGTCATGCATTGTACGGATAGGAACTCACAGTCTTTGATAATAATTTCCCACAAGTATAAGTAGAGCAAGCCACAAATCGAGGGAAGATAAGATATTGAGAGACACACAGTAAGCTAATTCTCACTTAGTACAATATTATATAACGGAAAGGGCCCTAGAATTGGGTAGATCCCCAGAATCAGTTAATAAGATTTAATAACATTGGGTAGAAGTCAAGGGGAAAGGAAGGAAATAAGGTCTTAATATTAGAGAAAATAAAGTAGGATGGGGCTGTTTAAAGGGTTTTTTTTTTTTTTTGTTTTTTTTTTTGTTTTTCTCTCTCTCTCTCCTCTCCGCCCTCTTCTCTCCCCTATCTCTCGCTTCCGGGTGTGAGATAGCCCATCCCTTATATGATCTAGAAGGGTAAAGAATGATAAATAAAAGATCGATAGTTGCCGTACTGCTGCTCGGCTCCTGGATTCATCGTAATGATGAATTATTCCAACTGTGCATGGCTAATTGTATCCATGGCACGGGAAATCACCAGGAAGGGATCTGGTGGTTATATGTTATATGTTGCATGTGTGTTTATGTATGTCCTTAAGTTAACTCAACCAAAAATTACCTGTCAGGATATGACTAAAAGAAGCATAATTTTTCCCCAAGTGTATGTCTAGAATTGCCTCTCTGAATGTACGCGGCTTGAACTCGCCATTTAAAAGATCGCTTCTAATAAATCTAATACAAAAAGAACAGATAGATATTATAGGCCTACAAGAAACCCACTGGGTGAGAAATGAAGAGCCAAGTTTAAAATCAAATCAATTCCCGACCATAATCTGTGCTTCGCTGAAAGGAGAAAAGAAGAGGGGAGTTGCCTTGCTTTTCTCAAAAGATATAGTCCTAAATATAAGACACCTAGAGAAAGACCCAGAAGGGAGATTTATCATAATAGTGGGAGAAATTAACAATTCTACATACACATTGGCTAATATTTATGCCCCAAACCAAGCTGCCATAAAGTTCATTGCGAATATATTAAAAAAGATTGAGAAAATAAAACAGGGTCCAGTAATATTAATGGGAGACTTCAATACAGTTATGGATCCATCTGAAGATAGGAAATCAAGATCAGGGACAAACCAGGACAAAAACGCGAATAATACGTCTAGAAGGATGAGAGCCATAATGGGGAAAGCTCAATTGTTAGATGCATGGCGCATCTTCCACCCAAAAGAGCATGATTTTACATGTTTTTCTAAAAGCTATTGCTCCTACTCAAGAATAGACATGATTTTGACAAGTATAGGTCTAACCTACCAAATCAACAAAATATGTATTCAAGAAGTCACATGGTCAGACCACAATGTAGTAATAATGACCATAAAAAATGCCAATAGGAAAATACGGGCCGACTGGAGGATAAATAACAACTTACTAAAATCAGAAGAAAACATGATATACATACAAACGGCCGCAGAAAACTTCTTCCGCGAAAATAGAAACAAAGATACATCACCAGCCATCCTCTGGTGCACTTTCAAATGTGTCATTAGAGGATGTCTAATTAAATTGGGTCACCAAGAAAAAAAAAAAAGAGAACTAAGCTTGTCAGAATTGTATATTCGTCTGGCCTCATATAATCAGCTTAATAAGCAATCCCCCAACAAAGAAACAACAGCATCCATCCAAAATCTAGAGAAGAGAATTAACGAACAGCTCATAGAAAGAATTAATAAAAACCTAGATACATTAAAAACAAAATGGTATTATAAGGGCAATAAGCCAGATTGCATATTGACCAACAAATTGAAAAACAAGAGAGCAGTTAATAAAATCTCCAAAATCAATTATAATGGGGAGACCAATCTTAGACCCGAAAAAATAAGTCTGGCTTTTGCTCATTATTACAAGACCCTGTATAATCTACCCAAAACAGAGTATAATACAAAGGCGCATTCATACTATGAGAACAAACATCTTAAACAAGTGTCACAAGAACAATTGGCCCTGTTAAATTTACCTATATCTACATTAGAAGTCCAGAGGGGAATAGAGAAATTAAAAAAAAAGAAGGCTCCGGACGGATTCGACAATCTATTCTATAAGATCTATAAAAACATTATTAGCGAAGAACTGAAAAATTTGTTTAATGAGTTTATGCAGAATGGCTATATCCCAGAAGAGATACTAAGGGCTAACATAGTTACTATTCTAAAACAAGGGAAGCCCCCAGAGGAAGTAACCAACTACAGACCTATATCGCTGCTGAATATAGACTCCAAAATATACGCGAGCATCTTAGCAGAAAGAATGAAGATAGTGATTAAGGATTTGATCCATAAAGATCAAGTAGGGTTTGTCCCGGGGAGAACTTCCACGAGCCATATTCGTCGACTTATTAATATGTATGAAAAGATAGGAAAATCTGGCCTTTCCACTCTCACCCTATCATTGGACGCTGAAAAAGCATTTGATCGGGTGGGATGGAATTTCATTGAAGAAACCCTAACAGCCTTTGGATTTTCGGGACCAATTAGGAAAGCCATAATGGCATTATACTCACAGCCGTCGGGCAGAATCATTGGACAAGGCATACAGTCAAACTGGTTTAATATCTCTAACGGTACCAGACAAGGATGCCCCCTCTCCCCCCTTTTGTACGTATTAACGGTTGAACCTTTAGCAGAAGAAATTAGAAATAACTCAAAAATCGCAGGTTTAGATACGTACAAAGGATCATTAAAAATAATGTTATACGCAGATGATATCCTGATAGTAATAAAAGACCCTGCATCATCGCTAAAAGAACTAATGCATACAATAAAAACATATAGCGATTTCTCCAACTATAAAATGAACTATGACAAAACTACAGCCTTAATAACAAACACATCAATGTGTGTCATAGATCGTCTTAAAAAGGAATACAAATTTAACTGGACAAAATCATCTTTTAAATATTTAGGTATCTCCATTACTCCCAATCCAGCAGATATGATGGAGAAAAATATAATGCCCTTTATCCGGGAAACAAACATCAAACTGGAAAAATGGAAAAGCACGGAGATATCATGGAGTGGGAAAATCAACACAGTAAGGGCTTATATCATGCCAAAATTAATGTACATTCTAAGGATGATACCATTAGAGCTCCCATTTGACTGGATAAAAATGATACAATCTTTCTTCTCTAAATTTATCTGGGCAGAAAAGAGGGCACGATTAAATTCTAAATTAATGTCTCTAAGTAAAAAAGAAGGAGGCATGGGGCTCCCAGATGTCCACGAGCAATACCAGGCGATAACCCTACAGCACATCTTGACCACAATAAATGGGCAGAACACAGAAGAAAGTTGGTATGAACTAGAACTAGAAACAGTTAAAGAGAAAGGAGGGATCCTGCCACAGTTTTGGCAGCTTGAACCGAATACAAAGGAGAAACAAACACCAATAGACAGTGTGATATTAAAACATCTTATAAAACAATGGCAAAAAAATTAGAAAACGTTCAGAACTAAGTAATAAAATCCCTGCCGAACTCCCTATTTACATACTCCCAGCATTAGTTGAAAACCTGAATATAAAGCCTTGGTTAAACAGAGACAACCAAAAGATCTCAGACCTGTTAACGAATAATGTAATAGATTCCTTTGAACACCTGCAAGAGAGACTTAACTTGAACATAAAAGAACAATTTACATATATGAGACTAAAAAGCTTCACAATAAAACATGTGAATCCTAGAGTCTCCTCAGGCAAAAGCCAGAAACTCATAAATCTCATAGAGAGAGAGAACCAAAACAACATAACTTCAGAGTGTCTGAAGTTCTTAAAAGAAATTAAGGAAGTATTCGTGCCATCTTCCATACAAAAATGGAACAAAGAGCTGCAAATAAATGTTACTTTAAAACAATGGGTTGAGTCAGGAGATGCGATAAATAAACATATACACTGCCTGAACATCACAGAATGCTGTTTTAAACTCCGCAATAGATGGTACAGAACACCAGAAGCTCTATCTAAAATGTTCCAAAACGTATCCAATAAATGCTGGAGATGTGGATCATACATTGGATCCCTAATACATATATGGTGGCAGTGTCCACGACTAGCTGGGACCTGGAATGAGGTTTTCCAAAAGATCAATTTGTTCCTAGAGGAAGATATACCTAAAACACTGGCAGTGGCTCTATTACATCTCAGTTTCCCCCAACTGGGAACAGAAAAAAAGATCATACTACACCATATCTTGGCCGCCACAAAGCTGGTGGTGGCTAGAAAGTGGAAATCCACAGATTCCATTGCCTGGACCGATGTAGTCAATCAACTAATATTTCAAATCAAAATGGAAAGAGGAATAACCTCCCAGTTCTGTATTAATATCAGAAAACACCAAATGTGGAATAAATGGTTAAAGATCATAGGGGAAATAACGCATTAATAGGATGTCAGGCGAAGAGAGGCAAAGGGAAGAATGGAATGAAGAAAAGCGTAAAGATAAAGGGGAAAACAGGAGGAAAACAATCAAACTAAAAAGTACAGCACGTATATTGGTTGAGTTAAATGTCTTGTAAAGTCTTGTTCGTCACGTCATGTCTCGTCTGTAGACTAACCTGATCCTACCGTCTGGTAATCAATGAACTAATAATAGATAAGTACACCCTGAACCCGATCCTAGGCCTGAAGAAAAGGTGTCAAGGGGAAAAGAACGGAGAGGTGTGAAGAACAGACAATTAAGCATATATTTAAGTTTACGTATCAAATGGAAAAAGAATCAGTGCAGTCCACGTTGTCCCCAAAATTGTCACTCAGAACTAAAGAGAGGGAAAATAAGTACCCGACCTCCAATATGTTAAAGCCAGCAGAAAATAGAAGTAAGGGTGAAAAGAAGGAAAAGGTTAAAATTTTAAATCATCTTGGATTAGTTATAAATAAAGAGTAAGATATTGCCAAGAAATAAGTGAAATTAAAAATGGACACAAGGATGACAAAAAATATATGAGGCGCACAAGGTTAAACACCACAAGAGAGGGAGAGTATGAAGTGAATTCCTCTTTGTCCCCTCTGAAGTCTGAGTGTCAAGTAAAAAAAAAAAAAAAAACATACCAAGGAAAGCGGACTGGAGTCTATTCAATAAAGGGTGAACTGGGCTGATCTGGCACTCGAGCAGCACCAATAAGACCAAAGTAGCCGAGGAGGAAAATTCTCCCATATGATCTAAATGTCCCTCTCATTTATCAGATCACTGTATTTTTGTTTTGTTTTTATAAACACGTTGGCCTATTTTTATTTTTTTTAGCAGGAGAAGCACTGGGGGTTTAACAAGGGTAGTTTCTTTTTTTGCATTTAAAGGGGCTCTGTCATCTAAACACTGCATATACTGTCACTGTATTAAAGGGACTCTGTAAAAAAAAAAATAAAAAAAAAAAATGTAAACTCCTTTGGTCATTTGGGCCAATGTCTCTCACAGTATTCATTATTTTTTGCTTCATGCTGAAAGTCAATGACATCCCTTGGATATTCTCCCCCAATCCCATCCGGTTTTAATAATCTGTGTGATCTTTCTATGTCCATCAGATTTATTTTAATTTGCTGCTCCATCCGATTAAATAGGTCCACTAGGAAAGGGATCATTTTTTCTCTTGTTATACCCTCCGATATTCCCCATATTCGTATGTTTTTGCGACGGTTTCTATCATCCATATCATTGATCTTTTTCTCCATAGTTTCCAATTTCCTTTTTATAATACTCACTTCATCAGTGTTTTCTTTTTGTTTTATCTCATTAGATTCTATTTTATCCTCAATTTTAGATACTCGCTCTTTTACCAGGGTCATCTCATTCTTAAATATTTGCAGGAAGCTACTAAGCTCTAATTTTATTTGCTCCATCTGCTTATTCAGGCACGTATGAAGATATTCCTGGGTAATGGCCTGTAATTCCCCCTCTACTGAGCTATCCATTCCCTGTCTGGTGGCCTCCAGTTCTAAAGAGTCCATTTCATTACCGGGGACAGAGGATTTATCTAATCCTTTAGTATTTTTCCCTGAATGTGGAGAAAATATGGAATCAATCCTGCCGTCTCTTTTTGTAGTTATATTTTTCCTCTCTTTATCTTTTTCCTTCTTTGTGGGATTTTTCTGCTCTGTTCCCCGTTTATTTGCCATGCTTAACCCTATCAGAGCCAAACCCAGAGCCACAGGCATTTTATTCTCTCCCCTGTGGTATGGTGCCGTATTTCTTTGGGCTATTTCGGACCAAAATCTGTCACTTTTTCCACTTATGCTCCAATGATCAGATCAAGGTTCTTATATAAAGCACCATGCAGAGTCATTAGACTTCCCACAACCAAAGAAGGTAAAAGTCAGTACCTATCGCTGCTGAGATTCTTAAATGAAAAACAATACAGAGACATTAATCTTCCCACAAAAATATAAAATACCTGTCAGTTTTTATCACTTCTGAAGTTCTTGTATACTATACAGTGCAGAGACATTAATCTTCCCAAAAGAGTAGAAAATACAAATCAGTACTTATCTCTGCTGAGGGAGTAGCTGTCGTGCTCTGGGTATGTATTGTGTGACTGAGGTTTAACTACTTACAATACAGCTTTAATGTTACAACTGCGGATGTACTCCAACCACCGCTCCCGATGGGGCTCCTGCCCAGCTGCACAGCAACCCTTCCCTTGGCGCACATTCCAGACTGTTGTTTTTATTATCACTTGTCTTCGCTTCAGTGCTCCAGCAGGGATTCTTCCTCGTCCAGTGCCAGCTTCTGGTAATCTTTGTTTCTGCAGGCCGTTTCAGGATAGGATCATCTACTCCCCCGACCATCCGCTTCCGGTATGGTCCTTGGGCTGCGTGTCCTCCACACACTGCTCCTGCAGACAGTGGATCTCCACTGTATTCAAGATCAGGTTGAGGTCCGCATGTCAGCTATCCCTCCTCTTCAGGTGGGACTGTATGTGTGTACGTCTGTCAAGGCTATTGCAGAGATCTGCCAGTTTAGCTTTGAGGTCTAACAGAGATTGATATACAGCGGAACTTAAAGACAGCTTATGAGTAGTTTTGATTTTGGCTATGTCATTTAGAAGTTTTATCATAGTAGAGGAATACTGTTTCTTTTTTTTATTTATTTATTTATTCTTTTCTTTTTTAATACCTCAAATAAGGCCAACATAAGACTTAAGACAACCAAAAAGATAACAGTATTCACCAACACAGACAATCTCCCAAGATGTTACACGTATAAATTCTACAGTTGGGAAAAAAAACATATGGCACAAAAGCCGAAAACACCTTACATATAAGACAATACATTTTACAAATTACACTATACACTATACACTATAACCGAAAGGGATCTATTGGGAGTAAAAGGGGGGAGGGAGGGAGGAATCAACCGTATCTGCAATCTCCTTAACGTCCATCCTTTATTCTCTTTCCCTTTTTATTCAATCCGGGACGTGTAGTTACCCTTAAGTCTATGTCCTTCTGTGTCATTCAGGGTCTAATTATTTTAAATTTCTTGGTCTATCCATTTATATAATTTTTCCAATTCTCCCACGCCATTTTTTGTATTGATTTCCCTCTATCTTCCATCTGAAGTTGGTATGTTATCTGATTTTTCAATTGCTCCCAATTGGGTATTTCCATTTTTTTCCAATTTCTAGTAATTAGGGTCTTAGTAGCAATTAATACATGTGTTACTATATATCTGATTTATTTCCCTTTCACAACCAAATCCAAGTGCAGAAGAGCCATCTTTGCAGTTGGGATTGTGTCTATTTTGACCAAGTCCCTCAAAATTTCAAAGGTAAAGTTCCATAATTTTTGAATTTTATTACATGTCCACCATATATGTAAATAAGAACCTAATTGGTTTTTGCATCGCCAACAAAGTGGGTCTTGATCGGGGTACATACTGCTAAGTTTTGATGGGACCAAGTAAGTTTTATTCATTAGTTTATATTGCATTTCGATGAGGTTCAGACAGTGTACATTTTCTTTAATACTTGGAATTATTTTTAGCCAATGATCTATTTCGATTTTGTCTGCTAGGTCCTGCTCCCATCTTTTTAAAGTTTGATTTAGGTCCTCGTATATCTCTCGTTTAAGGCCCCTGAAAAGTGGATTTTTTAAATATGTGCTTATTTTACAATTTTGGGTATACATTAAATTCAATCCTGTTGTCTCCTCATCAAATTTACTATTCTTTATTTTGGCCATTATATAATTTTTGATTCTTAAATATTTAAAAATATCTGCCGTATTTAGGTTGTGCCTTTGGGCGAGTTCAGGGAAAGGTATGATTTGTTTTTGATCTATCAGATCTGAGAATGTTCGAATTCCCTTTTTCTCCCAATCTGTTATATTCATATATTCCATGTTATATTCTAAGAGCTTTACTGGGCCCTCAATTCGCAAAATATTATCCCAGTCTAATTTATAATCACTTTTAAATTTCTCCCAAAATTCTAGAGATTCTTCTACTATTTTATTTCCTTTAATCTTAGTTTCTTTTCCCCTAGTTTTCCTTTTTATCCATGGTAATAAGGTGAGGTCTTTAATTTTGATCATATTACTTTCAATATTCCACCATCCTTCTGTACTGTTTGTCCCATTTAGCCACTGACTTAGATGTTTTAAAAGGAAAGCATCATGGTATTTTTTGACGTTAGGTAGGGCCACCCCTCCATCATTTATATCCTGATAGAGTAATTTCCTTCTAATCCTATTTCTTTTTTTTTCCAAACAAAGTCCAAAAATAATTTTTGCAGGTCACTCAATTGTGTCCTTGTGACGTAACATGGAAAGGATTCAAAAATATACATTAATTTTGGCATAATGTAAGATTTGAGTATATTTATACGACCCCACCATGAAATTTCAAGTTTTCCCCAAGAGTTGAAAAGGTCTCGTGCCTGTATCATCAATCTATCCAGATTGATTTCTGCTATTTTGTTTATTTCCGGTGGAAATTGTATTCCTAGATGTTCTATCGATTTTGTTGCCCATTTAAATTCATATTTATTACTTATTTGGTCTTTATCATTTTTTTCCAAATTTACACCCATACAGATAGACTTGGAGACATTTAGTCTATAATTTGAGAGTTGTCCATATATGTCTATCTCCTCCATTAAACAGTCCAGAGATTGTACTGGTTTTGTAATAGTTAATGTTGTGTCATCAGCATATAACATTAGTTTGTATTCCTTCTCTCCACTCTCAATCCCCGATATGTCTTTATTTATTCGGATTCGTTGGGCCAGTGGTTCTAGAGCCATAACATACAAAAGTGGGGATAGAGGGCAGCTTTGCCTGGTACCATTACCAATGGGAAACCAGGGAGACCTGATCCCCCCCCCCCCCCACTATGTTGGCGGATCTGGCCGTATATAATATGTTGTAACTGTTTCTTTTTATGTGCACCTAGGCTGATTAAGTGACCTCGGAGAACCACCTTATGGGCTTCCCAAACTACTGTAGGGGAAGTTTCCAGGAGTAAATTCTCTTTGAAATAATAAGTGATATGAGTTTTGAGAGCTGGGGTCACATCTGGGTCATGTAATAGGGATTCATTCAGTCTCCAGGAGAATTGGCATTTAGACAAAGAGGGCAGAGACAATTGCAGAGAAATGGGAGTGAGATCGCTCCATATAATATGCCCAATATCCGCTCGGTTCACAAGTGGGAGATGTCGATGGGATATACAGAGGTAATCTATCCGAGAGTAGCAGTTATGGGGGGATGAGTAGAAAGTATAATCTCTAGTACCAGGGTGCTTAATGCGCCAAATGTCAGCTAATTGGGTATCATGGAGGGCCTTTTCACAATCTTGATTTTAGAGAAACGTATAGCGGAAGAGCCCGAAGATGAATCCATTTTAGGATCTAGGGGCATATTAAAATCTCCCCCCAGGAGAATCAATCCTGAGGCAAAATCTTGTAGTCTGCGTAACATTGTGCGTAGGAAAGTCTGCTGGGAAGTGTTAGGGGCATACAGGGTGGCCAGAGTGACATCTTCACTGCCAATGCGTCCTTTAGCGTTAATCGAGACTGCAGTGAAATTACTCATGTTAGTCATTTGCGAAATGGGTGTGGTATCTGTGGTATGCAAAAAACAATCCAGAAAAGAGAGAAAACAAGAAGAAAAAAGAAGAGTCTGTATCACGGCCTCCCATATATGTTGGGGCTCAAATATATACATATAAACATCAAACATCATAATAAACAAAACCATATACAAAAAACATATCTAGCTGACAGACACCCATGGGTGAGAAAACAGCCAGTGGGATGCCTGTCACCTGGGTAACCACCCTTCAGGTACAACTCGGGATGGGAGGGGAAATGGGGGAACACAGAAATATGTTGACGCTATGGAGGGGTTAACCTCTAAGGAATGGGAAGGGCTGATCAGGGACACATCACATAGAGCACAACGTGTACCTCCACGGTGGGACAGGGCCACTAAGCGCCTAATGCGGTAACGCATCCCCTCAGTGGTCCAGGTAGCGACCATACGGCCTGGGTAAACAGAGACAATGTGGTCCACCTTTGTCCCTAAATGAATCTAGGCCCTCCAGGAGGCACAGACTTTTAACTAGACATGTGCAAAACTAAAATTTTCGTTTCGTTTTTGTCCATTCGGACGAAAATGGTTTTTTTTTTGTCTAAAACGAATTTCGTTCATTACTGCTTTCGTTTCAGACGAAATTCGTTCATTATTTTCGTTTCGTTTTATTCGTTCGTATGAATCAATTGACCTACACATTCCATAAACCGAAAGTCTATAAACCAAAACCAAACTTCGTTCAGTTTATAGACTTTCGGCTTATGGAATACATGTAATGCTATTGGCTTTCTATAAACCGAACTAGAGTCCCCATTCATAAGAATTTCTTATGAATGGGGACTCTAGTTCGGTTTATAGAAAGCCAATAGTATTACAAGTTTTCTATAAGCCGAAAGTCTATAAGCTGAACGAAGTTTGGT
The DNA here is from genome assembly GCA_036172795.1 of Pelodytes ibericus. Lineage (NCBI taxonomy): Eukaryota > Metazoa > Chordata > Amphibia > Anura > Pelodytidae > Pelodytes > Pelodytes ibericus. The sequence continues at coordinate 34,982,747 of CM069866.1, read as the reverse complement.
TTATAGATTTTCGGTTTATAGAATACATGTAATTTTATGTATTCTATAAGCCGAAAGTCTATAAACCGAACGACCTTCAGTTTATAGACTTTCGGCTTATAGAATACATGTAATACTATTGGATTTCTATAAACCAAACGAGAGCCCCATTCATAAGAATTTCTTATGAATGGGGACCCTTAAACATAGCCCAAGAGAGAAGATTTACTTTTAACTAGAAATAGTTTCAGAGCTCTTCCTTCTGACCATGTTGTTTCTTTCTGATTCCACATTTGTTTTCCTCTCCTCCCCCTACACAGCTATTGTCCAGATTTACCTGGTGGAACAAAGAGTCATCACTCACTCCTAACACTTACTCCCTAGTGACACCTTTTGGTAGGAGTAATGCTACATAGATCAGATATCAAAATGGATGCCATAGTCAAAGGCTTGGTTTAACTAAAGGGAGGTACTTCATATCATTAATATACACTTATGAAGTTGCTTCTGTGACGTGAATCACTAATAAATGACTTTGCAAGCCATATCCAATACAAATAGACAGTAGGTCTTCAGGGCCCTCTGATTCCGGTAGGCCTCGGATTCTTTGATTACATCTGCGGCCTCGATTATCTAAATCGAATAGGTTTTGGGCCAATTGTACAGTAATGCGTCCGAACTCCAGTTCAGTCAACGCAGTATGAAGCGAGGATTGATCAGCCTCACTTTCTCAATGTGGTCCCCTTGGTCCACCAGCTCCGTACGGATGGTATACAATTCCTCCTTTATGGTGGTGCGGATCAGGTCCACTGCGGCCGACCGATTGACCTGTGCCACCAATTCCATGAAGTCCAGAAAGGTCCGGAGGTTAGGGAGATTTTGTTTTTTCCCTGGTTTTCCCAACTCAGGGAGGTGGGGGAGCTTCTTAGAGGATTTCCCCATCGAAGAATTTGGATAGAAAAACGATGTAGGAACCGTAAGCCGTAAGGAGATAGTGGGATTGCTAAGGGTCTACAAAATCTCGTCCGCAAATATCGTAATCTTAATTTCTTCCATAAATGTTTTTATTCCTTGCATCTGTTCGCTTTGCCTGATTGCGCCCGCTAAACATTCGATGGAAAGTAAATATAGCAATGGTGCTAATGGACACCCTTTTCTTGTGCCTCCAGTTGGAGGCTTCGGGCCTCTGCGCCTGCCAGGCCTCGCATACTCAGGGCTGCTGGGGTGCGGGGAGAGAAGGCTGTGCGGGGCCCTTCCCTCCTCGTCTGCCGTTCCTGGGATTGGGGGATACCAGGGACCACCCGAGCAAAGGTCTCCTTCCCGGCGCAGACGTGGGGTACCAGATCGATCGGAGGAGCGAGAGGTAGGGGCGACTTGGGGGAGATTTTTTTAAAATTGTTCTTCTTAGTCCTCCCCCCCCCCCAAAAAAAAATTCCACTTTCCATCGGTGGCCACCGCCTGGTCATCCTAGACCCCTGCACAGAGATCCCAATTTGGCCACCGGGGGGCGCCGCTGGTCCGGGGGACCTCAGCCCTGTCTCTCCGGAACTCTTTCCTGGGCACAGACTTCCAGCACTCACCCCCGGCAGATTCCAAAATCTGTGTCTCTTGATATTCTGCGCACGGGTGCCGTCCAACTGCACGTCGTCGCCGGAGACCGCCCCGGAAAAGCGTTCGAATGGAAGCGACGGCCGGCCTCAGGGAGCAAGTTCGCCTTCATCGGGACTTCCATAGATGGCAGCTCGAGAGAAAAGCTCCATAGCCTTCATGGGACCGGACGGCCAAGCAAGACCCAGGCAGAGTTCCAGAAAGATAGCAGCTTTGTGCCGCTCACCGGACCAAGTCCCCCACAAGGGAACAGACCACCTGATGAGGCCCAGGCAGAGTTCCAGAATGATAGCAGCTTGGTGGCGCTCCCCAGACCAAGTCCACCACAAAGGAACAGACCGCCCAACGAAGCCCAGGCAGAGTTCCAGAACGATAACAGCTTGGTGCCGCTCCCCAGACCAAGTCCCCCACAAGGGAACAGACAGTCCGACGAGGCCCCTGCAGTACCTCAGCATGCAGGGAGGGATGGGGGCCATGCCGGAGGAGCCCCCCACGAGCACCCGGAGCCCGCTGCACCCCCTGTGGTGCCCCCCAGTGGCCAGATTTAAACTTTCTCCCTGCAGTCCCCCAGCGTCCATGGAGGTACGGGGCCATGTGGGAGGAGCACCCCGCTGGCCACCGGAGCGCACTACCACCCCTGCGGTGCCCAGCAATTAAATGAGCCAGCAAGTGAACCCACAGCCCAAAACGTGCCCGAGACATACATTGACAGTTAGTGAGTGAATTTATAAGTCCCGCAAAAAAAAAGGTTTTTAAAAAGCTCCATGACCTTCAGGGGACCGGACAGGCCGGCGACGCACAGCCAGAGCTCCACGGCAACGGGAGCTTTGTCCTGCTCACCAGACAGAGTCCCCTCCACTACGCAGCAGTTAAATGAGATGGCAAGTGAACCCACAGCCCAAAATGTGCCCAAGACGTACCTTGACAGTTAGTGAGTGAATTAATAGGGCCAGCAAAAAAAAAAAAAATAGGTTTTTAAAAAGCTCCATGACCTTCAAGGGACCAGACTGGTTAGCGACACCCAGCCAGAGTTCGGCGGCGATGGCAGTTTTATCCTGCTCACCGGGCCCGGTTCCCCGTGGGACGCGCATATGCAATATGGAGCAGTTTAACAAGCCAGCAAGCGAACACACAGCCCAAAACATGCCCAAGGGGTGCACGGACAGTTGGTACATGAATTGACACCTTAAAAAAAAAAGTTTTTTTAAAAAGCTCCATGACTTTCAGGGGACTGGACCGGCCAGCGACCAGCCAGAGTTCCACGGCGATGGCAGCTTTATCCCGCTCACAGGGCCCGGTTCCCCACGGGACTAGTAAAATATCAGATAACGTTATCAGATAACGTTATAGATGGCTTGGAAAGGCACCAATCAGAGGGGACCTCTAAAACAGCCACCAATTGGGACAGAGAAGTGACCAATCAGAAAAGCGCCTATGGGGGCGGAGCTGGCTGCACGGGAGCCACTATAAATGAGGCTGCAGGGTGGAGCAGAGGAGCTGTTTGAACAAGGGTGGAGCAGAGGAGCTGTGTGAATGGGGCTGGAGCAGAGGAGCTGGAGCTGTTTGAACGGGGCTGGAGCAGAGGAGCAGAGGAGCAGGTGTCGGCGTTTCTTTGACTGAATCCGGAGTTTCTGTTACGGATTCCCTCTAGTCAGGTAAGGTGCACTGTTACTGGAGGTGGTCAAGTGGTTCATGTCTCCGACATGTGACCTGAGGGGGGTGGGGGGTGGGTGGGGGTGGGTTGACCGGACACTGCCTTAGGCGTGACGCCCAGACAGTGTTCCACGACGACTTGTGCTTTGTCCCGCACACTGGACCCGATTCCCCACGGGATGCGCACGCGCAATATGGTCACAGTTTAACGAGCCAACAAGCTAGCCCACAGCCCGAAACATGCCCAAGGGGTGCACGGGCAGTTAGTAAATGAATTGTCACCAAAAAAAAGAAAAGTTTTTTTTAAAAAGCTCCATGACCTTTACGGGACCAGTCAGGCATGCGATGCCCAGACAGGGTTCCACGACGACTGGTGCTTCTTACTGCTTATCTAGTCCGGTAAGGTGCACTGTTACTGGAGGTGGTCAAGTGGTTCATGACCCCAACACTTGACCGGGGAGGAGGCGACCGGACACCGCCTTAATACCCTGGCGCATTTTACATGGCCAATACTGTATATATATATATATATAGGTTTTATATATGTGAGTGGTTCATGCAGGTGGCCAGAGGTCTGCGCAACAGTGTTTCCAGGTAAACATATTGGCTATTGTTCAAGGGTGGACTGTAAACAACATGGAGTCTGACAGTTTGACAGTCTGGTCATCTGACCAGTGTTACTATGGGAAAGCTGTACCAACAAGGGCCTGGACCTAAAGAGATACACAGGAAAGAGATTTCAGAACTCTCTGAGGAGCCTGAAGTGTCACCACCTAAGAAGAAGTTGCTAAGCCAGTCCTTCCATCTGTACAGAGTTCTCCTGGCTTTGCACATTGTCATCGTAACTGTTAAGACTAGGAATCAGCTTTTATTATATTTTACTTTACTTTCTTTTAATTGAATAGAGTTAACTATTCTTGTTTATATTAATAGATTAAGTATTTTAGCATTCTTTATTTGTATAACCTATTGTAGATATTGTTATCATTAAACTTTGCTGTGCTTTAACCTATTCAAGTGTGTGGATATTCTGTTATTTGGTTATTGAATATAACTCTCTAATAATACCTTATGGAATAATATAATTGTTGTATGTTATATTATTTCCGTTTATAAATTTGTTGTTGAGGTAATGCTCATTTGGCTCCTATTGTTATGTGTAAAAGTAGGAACCAAACTGTAAAGTGTTAAACAGACACCAATTGATACCATATCTGGTATTAATTTAGAATTGAGCATTTACTAATCTTCACCTTCCAATACATAGGCTTAAACGCTGGGCTAAGATTTTAGAGAAAATCTTTATGTCTTGGTTAATTAGTGATATCGGATGGTAGTTTGACAGAGTCGCTGGTTTCTTTCCCCGGCTTCCGTATCAGACTAATGGTAGCTTGGAGCATCTCGGAAAGTATATTGCCCATATGATAAAAAAAAGGAAATGAATTCTGGCGCTTAATCTGAAACAAAGCAGCACTAGCCTGTGTGTTTCTCTGTGTACACACGTGAAATGAACAAAGATAAGCAGACCAAAAAACAAAAGGTGATGCGCTAGGTAGACTCCTTCAAAAAGATATAAATTGAAAAGCAATAATTGCCTGAAATGATGATGTGAGACATTGACGTAAGGATGGTTCTTAGTCTCTCAGAGATATATATGCAAAGAGAGAGAGACATAGACCATAGTGTAATACAGTATGTGATGATATTATAATTTTAGAATAAAGTGTTTCACTCACAAAACCCGTAGGTAGAAAAGGCTCCTCGGTTATATTGCAGTATCTCCTTGGTTTCTTGTGTGTTTGCTCACAGGTTGAGAAAGATTTGAGGGAAATAGAATGAATATATAACAGAGTACAATTTATTATAACAAAACAGTAGTATCTTACATATAGTGCAGCGCAGGAGAGATTTATAAGATAAGTCTTGCAGCTTGTGGTCCCACAATATGTATAGACAGTGCAGCAAAGACTTCTTGAAGTGGTATTATGCAGCTTGAAGTCCCACAATGTATATATAAAAAACAGCTTTCAAAATAAAAAAGAAAGATTAAAATTAAGGAAAAGTCAGTTTTCCAAAATAAGAACAGCAGTAATGGTCACCACGCTACGCGTTTCGCCTATTTCTAGGCTTCCTCTAGGCGTGTGATTACCATACTGCTTGTAGTCTTTAAATAGGAGTCTATTTTGCGCTGTTTTATTCCTGGTTCCGCCCCCGATGACTTCATCGCGACATCGTCGCTTTGCGTGATTTGTAGGTTCCATCTCGCGAGATCTCCCCATTTGGTTGGCATGGTTGGCGGTTTTTACATAGGAAACAGTGGGGAATAGAAGAAGCAGCATCTTTACTGGCTATTTTGTTCTCGTTTTGTGGAAAAATAGTAGCACAGCCAAACTCCCTTATATGTTCTTATATATATTAGAAAAGTGCTTTTAAATATTGAATAAAAAGAAATGATATATAATGAAGGGAAAACTGTGTTAAAAGAAAAAAAGAAACGAATATATTTTCTTTATTTTTTTTTATTAAGTATATAAAGTAAATATCTTTTATTTGTTTAAAAAACATATATGGAGGCTTGTGCTTGCTACTTTTAAGCATAAATGGAAAGTATCTCCTCCACCATAAATGTGCACTCTGCATGCAAAAAACAAAAAGCAATGGTTGGCAACAATTGAAAATATTTATAAAATTATTTTAAAAATAATGATAAAAATATTTAAAAAAAATTCTTAAGGAATTATAAAAAATTGTCAAACTCCGCATTATGGCCTTTTGGTTGGAGGCTATCTATGTCAAAAACCCATTTCATTTCCACCTTTCCCATCTCTTTGATATTGTCTCCTACCGTCCAATGTTTTTTTACCTTATCTATGGCCCAAAATTTGAGTCCTTTAGGATTTTTGTTATGTTTTCCAAGAAGTGCTTTGACAGAGAGTGTTGTGTAATACCTTTTCTAATATTCCTAACATGTTCTCCCATTTTTTTTTTTTAAGTTCTTGATGTTCTGCCAATATATTGTAAACCACAAGGGCATTCTATTAGGTAGATTACATTTGTGGAAGAACATGTTAGGAATTGTTTTATTGCAAATTCCCGTTTATTAGAAAATGAACTATACTTTGTAATAGGGTATTTTTGTGTTGCAGAGATTTTACATGCTTCACAGTTTTTACATCCATAATATCCTATTTTTTGTGTTAAAAAGTGTTCTGTTCTTTTCCTTTTTTGTTTGGAAAAATAACATTGTGTTAATTTACTTTTTAAATTTGGGGCACCACGGAATATTAATTTAGGTTTTTCTAGAACACATTGTTTTAATGTTTCGTCCTTTAATAGGATATTCCAGTGCTTCTTTACAATTTTTTTGATCTTTGTTGATTTAGCATTATAGGGCACATTAAATGGTTTGTTTTGTTCTTCAGATCTAATTTTTGGTTGAAAGAATAAACTTCTGTCTGTGGATCCTATATTATTTATAGTATTATCTATGGCTGTTACATCGTAGCCCTTTTCCTTGAATCTAGTTCTGAGGATATGGGCTTGTTGTTGATACATATCAGTGTCTGTGCAGTTTCTTCTTAACCTAGTACACTGACTTTTGGGTACTCCTTTGAGCCAAGGTGGATAATGGCAGCTCTCATTATCAATAAAGCTATTAGTGTCTACTTTTTTGAAAAAGGTTTTGGTTTTCAAAGATGTTTCTTCTATGTAGACTGTAAGGTCCAAAAATTGGATTTCTGTTTTACTATGTATAGTATTGAGAACTATGTTTCTATCATTATTGTTAAGGAAAACGAGAAAATTCTCAAGACTGTCTAGATCACCCTTCAAATAAAGAAAAGGTCATCTATATACCTTTTGTAGAGAACCAGGTTCGCTTCCCAGCCATCATCGGGTCCTGGACCTTTCGCTTTTTTTAAGTTGCTTGTTACTTTTTGTTTCTCTTCTAGGTTGAATGGTTTATTTAATTCTTCAAGTTTAGTTCTATCTATTTTTGGGAGATTTATTTTTTTAAGAATGTTCTCATTTATGTATGGGATTTGCTATAAACTTTCAAATTATAAAGTGTATGATAATATTCCTTGAAAGCATTGGATATTTGTTTGGGAGACAAAAAAGTTGTGTTTCCCATCACTATTTTATGAAACCGGTCATGTTTCTTCTTGGCTTTTAGTTTGTTGGTAAGAAGCTTACAGATTCAATCATTGTTATAATACCAATTCTGTTTTAGGAAAAAATAGCTTTGTTTGTTTGTTCCCTCAGTTTTAATTTAATTTGTTCCTTCATTTCTCCTATTTCTTTTGACACAGATGGGTTCTTGTTCTTGTTGTGCTAAAGATATATACAAGTCCGCCAATGCTTTCCCTTTCTGTTTTTTATATTTGGAACCCAATTTTATGAAAAGACCTCTCATATAGCATTTAAGTAAACACCATAATACACTATTACCTGTGTATTATCATTTATATCCAGAAATATTTTAAGTTGAGCTTTTACTTCAGATCCATCCAATTCCTTTGTCAAAAGGGACTCATTTAATCTACAATTTGCTCTATGGTCATACTCTGGGTTGTGTCAGGGTATTTTAATACATCTCATACTATGGGGGACAAAATGGACTCATATTCTGATATTAAGAAGAACCTTTAATTGACCTCTGTGTTTCAGTCCTCTGCTTTGTTACTTAGTATCATTGTCCAACTTTCAGTGATGTTTGGGGAAGACTTTGAGAAGACAATGGGTCAATCTAAGTTAACTATCTGATAAACAAAGGCCTGGTTTTATGATGGGAAAACCAAATACCTGGGAATCATGAGAGAGCTCTGTGTTAGAAGTGTATATACCAGGTGTGCAAATAGAAACCTGAGAAATCTAACTAACAAATGCCTAGAAAATGGAATGAATTAAGATGTGACCTGCTAAACAGATAACTTATATACAAGTATATAGATATCTGTTTACATATATATTTACATCCATATGTGAAGGCAGATGTATTGTTACATGTATGGTTGTATAAATGCATAAATAGATATTCTGTATTTTATTAATAAGATACACTCTTTGATTTCTATCTATTTAATTCATTACAGTTACTATACCTTAACCATGAATATTGCAATTGAATACCATAGAACAATATATTTGGTACATGTGGTGTAGTAGAAGTGATTAGCTATTACATGACATGCCATGAAAAGTTATGAGTGTTTATATTCATTTTAATTGTAATGTGGTCATATATCTATTCATAGGCCTACAATCAAGAATAAGTGAATGCTTTCTTGGTTTTTATCACAATTAGGAAATTATATGCTTAAATCTTAGAGGGCACATATATATTAAACTGTATTCAGGTGGGACCCTGGTGATTAGAAAGTTTGTGATTTAAACATGGTCAGATCTGTAAGCGAAGAGCGCCACCTTTTGATTAATATTTTTATACCCTAATCAAATATTAAGAGAGGAGTGTTTTCAGAGAACCAACCAGATTAAAACACATACATCTGACACACCTTCGATGGGTGTGGTATAGAGATGGAAATTTGGGATAAAATTAGGCTAGAGGAGAGTTTGAGGGATCAAGTCTGAAAGATCCAAGCTGGGGAGATTCTTGATCCAGAGAGGCCATACTGACGATATCCAACATCATTCCAGAGGGAACAGATCCAGAAACTATTGGTTATACCTTGGTAAATATAGTCTACTTTGAATTTATATTTTAGTGTGTTGTTTCTGCAACCTTGTATGGTAAATCAAATTATATACTGGCTTCAATTCTAAGCCATTAGACCTAGCATGCTGTAGCTTGATATCCTTATTTCTGCAGATGAAGATATTAAATAACAGCCTAATTCTTATATTTATAAGTGAGAATATTTGATTTATCATATGTGTGGCACTCATTATATGCTGAAATACTAAAATAGATATATTAGTAGTCTATGTATACCATTGCACACTGATATGTATGGTCTTTACGTAAGGTTAGATCAGTTAGTGTAATATTGGGTTTTAATAGATTCTGGTTCTACATTAGTGTTGGTTACTCTGATACACTACGATTGTGTGGGTGGAAGTCACTACATTGCTCACAGTAAAGCTGCTATTGATAGATTGTGTGTGTCTGGTCTGTTTGTTTACTCTGCCACTGCCTTTGTTTTACAACCTATTGAGTTCTCAGGTCTGTAACTGTTTTGTTTGTATTGACTAACAATAGGTTGTTGTTTGTTGGTGTACTGGCTCAATCAATGTATTATTATTATTGTGTGTTATTTCTATATTAGTGTGTATAAATAAATTTTCATATTTTGTTACTGTATGCCTTGTTTCATATTTATAGTGGTTTGAGTATATGTCATATTATCGCCTTGTAAAACGAACTTGGGAGATACTGTTTTTATGAATGGTTATTGGCCATCTTTAGTGGCATCTAATCTTTCATAATCCCACTTATCTCTGACAGTTGTCTCTCATTGAAAAAAAGATTGGTGCGTGGTCTTATTTAATAATTACATCTAAATTATTAGATTTAGTAAAAATAAGATCTATCCTAGAATAGGATCCGTGGGCATTGGAGAAAAATGTGTAATCCCTCTGTGTAGTTTGGTGAACCCTCCAGATGTCAAATAAGGAGTTTAAGCATAAAAAAGTTTTGTAGACTTCGAGAAGTGGTTTTTACCTTTGGGTCTAGAAAACTGCCTTGCGGCAGGCTCTTGTCCATTTTGGGGTCTATAATGCAGTTCATGTCGCCTCCCCAAATTAGTATTCCTTTTGATATCTGTTCAAGTCTATTATTTAGCTTTTCAAGCAAACGTATTGGAGTTTGATTGGGACTATATGTGTTGACAAGTGTATAAAGTACATTGTTCAATTTACAGATTAAGATTATATAACTGCCGTTAATCATTTGTATTCGTTCTTTTTCCTTGGTATCTTTGGGGTATTTCTCCCTCTCTATTTGAAGTGTAGATTAAAGTTAGAGAAAGGAGAATGTATTATTTGGGAAAGAACACATTTCTGATTTACCCAGAATTATATTCCTATTAGGTATCAGTGATCAACAATTATATTAATCCTAACTAGTGAGTAAGAAGGGGAGAGGGGAGGATCACCTCTTCTTTGACTAGCAATAGGATAGTCAATGTCTTGTTATTATTTTAGATATAACTGGGAAAGGAAGGGGGGAAAGGGGAGGGGGAAAGATATTTGTTGCAATTTCAATTATGAAATGTGGTGGTGTTATATTATAATAAGATATTCTTTGTTTATTACCTCTAAGTAGGAGTGTAGTTTTAAAATGTTGTTAAATCATTGTGTTATATACCCCATTCTAAAATGACCCCTTAATGTCATTCACAATTATTATTACTTTTTCCCCTTTATTCACCGTCCCCCTCCCCCAGCCCCCCACACCTCTCCCCCCGCCACTTCTTCACTCTATCCCAAATTTTGTTACCTTAAAAATTAGGGGGTTTGAGTGTCTACAGTGTTTAAAATAAATTGTGCCAAATTATTTCTTCTATTATCATTAATACTTTAAAGTTACTGTAAAGCTGTGCAAACTACTAGTTTTCATTTGTGCTAAAATTACTCCGAAGCTATATAAGCAAAAAGGAAACATTTAGTTATTTCTTCTAATACAAAAAATTTCTTAAGCTTACAATGCTGCTGTGCAAACATATGTTTTTTTCTTTTCTTCTTTTTATACATCGTGCTAAATTATTTCTTCTATTATGAGATATTTCTTAAGATTACCATGCTTCTGTGAAAGCAGGATATTTTTACATTGTGATATCTGTGGTGTGTTAGTCATATTAATAAACTTAAAAGGGATTGTATCTTAATACTGGTACATCCTATTATTCTTTCCATTGTGAAATTGTATCTTAAAGTTCCAGTGGATCTGTAAAAACAAATGTTTTTGCATTATGATGGATAATAATTTTAGCTGGGAAACCCCAGTGGTATGGGTTCTTTTCTTGTCTCAAAAGGGCTGTTTGTTCTTTAAATATTCCTGCCTATCCGAGTTGTTTTTGAAATTTCTGTAAAAAGTAAAATGTCCTCAAATTCTGCCGTCAGGGGTTTATTCCTTATTTCTTTAGTTATCATGTCCTTGATATAAGTATTGGAGAATCACACAATTGAATCTCTAGAAATGGAGTTGTTAATATCTTTTTGTTTGGGAAGTCTGTGAAATCTTTCAAATGGATATAGGCCTAAGGCTTGGAGACTAATAATTGAAGAAAAAAGTGATGTAAGGTAAGTTTCTAGCTTTTCGTTTGTGACCTCTTCTGGTATTACCCTTATTCAGAGGTTGTTTCTTCGTGATCTATCTTTAGGGTCCATTACCTTATTTTCCAATAGTTTGATTTTAGAAGCTAGTAGGTGGTTCTCATCGTGTATCTTATCATAGTCTTCTTTTATCTTCGTAAGGGTTATAGCTTGTTGATTCATTTTTTTCTCCAAGTTCCTTGATTTATTTCTGTAGGTCTATTTTGTTGGAGTCTAGATCTTTTTAAATTTTTCCATAGAAGTTGTCCAGCAATACTGAGATAGATTCATGAGGAGTATTTAGTTGGGAGGATGTAGTATCTTCAGTATACTCTAAAGATGTATTAGTGGATAAAGTTAGTTGATCCACTGCAATAACATTGATAGAATGTCTTTGTTGTTTTGGAATTGTTTCTTGGTTTCTTTGTGAGCAAAACGTTGTTATGTTTTTGTTTTTTTCTGCAGTGGGCACTTTTACTTTTCTCTGTCTTTGTTCTTTGGCAGCATTATTGTTACGTTATTTATGTAGTAATGGAGGTTTTCTTCCTGGATTGTTTTTGAAAGTTTTATTAAAAAAGTTGTTCTTTTAACTTTGATGGAATAGAGTTATTATCTGTATGTTGTTGTTTTTTCTATCCAAACGGTTAACCTTGTTGTTTGAGAGATTTTTTATACAATACGAGGGAGTTTTCTTTTTGACTGTGAAGGATACTATTTTAGTTCCAAACTTGTTTGTAAATTTACTTCTCAAGTGGCCTCAAGTAGCTGATTAGTTCTTGAAATATTTATTTAGAATGGATAACCAATTGGCATTTTTTTTGGCTTTGTTAAATGTATATATATGTTTTTAGATGATTGTAATACTATTGGGTAACTTTGCCTTCCAATAGTCAGAGTACTTGATTTTCTAGAGAGATTTTGCTAATTTGTCTCTAGCTGTGAGTAGACCTGAAGATAACTGATGAGGTTTCTGTAACCATGCACCCTTGTGCAGACTTATCCAGGCTGTATCTAGGCTTTTCTGTATCCTTCTTGCTTTGCTTTCTTATTATTTATGCCCTGTATACCTGTCCTGCCCTGTATACCTGTCCTGCCCTGTATACCTGTCCTGCCCTGTATACCTGTCCTACCTTGTATACCTCTCTGCCTGTCTTTATGTTCCATTCCAGGTTTTCTGATTAACTCTGCCTTGTCAGTGTTTATGTTTTGATAATATTATGTATTAGTTAGGGACTTGCCTAATGTGGGGTACCTTGACATGGTTGGCAAGCTAACATCTAAATTGGCCAATTTGTTGAACCAAACCCCCACCTTTCCCATCCTTAGTGTTAGGCTAGTTCCTGGATGTTTGTAATGTTATGTTTGTTCCTTTGTATGTTTCTCTTGTGTCCCTTTACCCTGTGTCTTGTATTGTTTATCCTTAGTTGGTTTCTGTTTTATCTTGCTTATATTTTCACTCTGTCCTGTAGCCCTGTATTTCAGTTATGTTCTCCCTCCGTTACTTTTCTGTTTTAGCGCTGCTTGGCTGTCATTTAGTTTGTTTCCTCTTTAGCCCTGGGACCTGGATACAGCAGCTGCTTAACAGGACCTGGTTGTGGCTGCAAAAACTTGGGGTCCCAAACCTCCAAGCAATTGCAGTTACCCAGCACCAGGTCCTGTGTCTCCACCCTGCACTGTAGCTCCTGATCTTGGGTGTTCAGGGTCCCTTACCACACTTGACCCTGTGAGTTACAGTTTCTCCATAAATATTAGTCCCTTTTTGTGGTTTCATTACTCATTAAAGTAGACTTTAAGGAGAAAGATAGGTTTCCAAGTCAATACGAGTTGTTGCCTTTAAGTGTGAGTAGACTCTTTTGTGAATCATTTGCACGTTGGAGGGGAAGACAAAAGTATTTCTCTGAAGATGCGTGGACCACGCATCTTCAGTGAAATAATTTTGTCTTTCCCTCCAAGGGTAAGGGACCATGAACCCTCTGAAGCTTTCCTTTAAAGAATAAAAAAAAGGGGGTCCCCCTTTTTTTATCCTTTAAAGGAAAGCTTCAGAGGGTGGGCAGATTCCCTCCCTGACAATTTTGTTCCCTTTTGTTCAAATTATAGTATGTGGGATGAAGTCTATATTTGTTTCTTGATTAATGTCTTGATAAGCTCCCTGTAAAATGTCAAAGAAGATTCCCTTTTTTTTCCTTTGAAGAATGTAATTCTTAAATCCCAGAATTAAGAAAATGTTTGGGGAACTCCCAAACTCAGGACTATTTTTAGAATCTATTGAGCATTTTTTTTAAATTAGCTTTTGTAGACGTGTAAAAGATACATTGTATTGTATTCTTTTTTATGGTAAATTATATAATATGATAAAAATAATGGCATCTAAACAAAGCCCTGCTTATATAAAACATACATATATATATATATATATATATATATATATATATATATATATATATATATACAGTAGTGGACATACTTATCGCGCCAGTGTAAGTAAAGTATTGTAGCCTTTTACCAGTAATACTTTTTTTTTTAAACTATAACAGTTCTGTGAGTGTGTGTGCGTGTGTGGGCACTGGACTAACCCTCACCCCCTGTTCTTTGTTCCTGCTCATCACGGAGCCGGACCCCAGTCAGATTCCGGCCTGAAGATGCAACTGACTCCTGAAGTCAAGGCTGTATTTCTCGCACTACACAACGAAGGTCTGTCATCCCGGCAGATTGCTGACAGGATTTAAACACACCGGTCCACGGTGAGTCGCTGGGAGAAGAGGTACGCTCAGACGGGCAATATGGAGCAGAGGAAAGGTCGAGGACGGAGAAGATGATCGACCGCTTCACAAGACAGACTGCTGGTACGGCTCTGCCTGCGCGATCGCTGGCTCACGTCACCGCAAATCAACCGGGATTGAAGATAAGCCATGGGGGCCATGGTCAGCAACAGAAAGGCAAAGAGAAGTTTGTGCCAGGCAGGGCTCATCGCAAGGCGCCCCCACAAGAAACCCTTGGTGATGGAAACCGCTAGAGCCAAGTGTCTAAGGTGGGCGAGAGCCCACAGGGCCTGGACACTGGACATGTGGGAGAAGGTCTTCTTCTCAGACGAAAGTAAGTTCAACATTACATAGTAACATAGTAATTTAGGTTGAAAAAAGACACAAGTCCATCAAGTTCAACCCTTCTACCTATCATTACAGCTTTTGATCCAAAAGAAGGCAAAAAACCCCTAAGGAAGCTATTTCGAATTTTGCCTCCTGGGGGAAAAAATTCCTTCTTGACTCCAAGAGGCAATCAGATTTCTCCTTGGATCAATAAGCTCTTTTATTAATGCTTATTCTATTATTAATAGCCCTGTATGTTCTGCTTTCCTAAAAAAACATCCAAACCATTTTTAAATGCATCTATTGTGGTTGCTAGCACTACCTCTCTTGGCAGGGAGTTCCATAACTTTATTGTCCTAACCGTAAAGAATCCCTTCCTTTGCCGTCTATGAAATCTTTGCTCTTCCAGTCTGAGGGGGTGACCTCTTGTTCTTTGTACCTTTCTGTTAATGAACAGGTCACTGGAGAGCTCTTTATATTGGCCCTGCAAATATTTATATAATGTTATCATATCCCCTCTGAGACGCCTTTTTTCTAATGTATATAAATTCAATTTTTTAAGTCTCTCTTCATAACTAAGATCCTCCAATCGCCTTATTAATTTTGTAGCTCTCCTTTGCACTTTTTCTAGTTCCTTAATATCCTTTTTAAGGACTGGTGCCCAGAACTGTACTGCATATTTAAGGTGAGGTCTTACCATTGATTTGTAAAGAGGCAAGATGATATCCTCCTCCCGTGAATCTATACCTCGTTTTATACATGCCAATATCTTATTGGCCCTTGCAGCTGCTGACTGGCATTGGGCACTGTTGCCAAGTTTGTTGTCTATAATTATTCCTAAATCCTTTTCATTAGTAGTTTTTCCCAGGGAAAAACCATTTAACGTATATGTTGCTTTGTTATTATTTTTCCCATAATGCATAACTTTACATTTGTCTAGATTGAACCTCATTTGCCACTTTACTGCCCAGTCCCCCACTCTGTCCAAATCTTCCTGTAAAGAAAAAACATCAAGATTAGTCTTTATCGCCTTACCTAATTTAGTGTCGTCCGCAAACACGGAGACATGGCTCTCAGCACAATGTGGCAGATCATTTATAAACAAATTAAAAAGAAGAGGGCCCAAAACAGACCCCTGAGGTACTCCGCTTAATACCCTTGTCCAATTTGAGAATTTTCCATTTACAACAACCCTTTGTGTTCTATCTTTTAGCCAATTTTCAATCCACATACACACATTTGCCCCCAAACCTATTTCTCTCAATTTGTAGAGTAACCTTTTGTGTGGAACTGTATCAAATGCTTTCGCAAAATCCAAATAGATCACATCAACTGCCACACCTAGATCTATATTTTTACTGACTTCTTCATAGAATGTTATTAAGTTTGTTTGACATGACCTGTCTTTCACAAAACCATGTTGACTTTTACTAATTATATTCTGGTTCAAGATGTATTCTTGAGTGTATACCTTTAGCAATCCTTCAAATAGTTTCCCCACTACAGATGTCAAGCTCACTGGCCTATAATTACCTGCCAGAGATTTTGATCCCTTTTTAAATATTGGAATGACATCCGCCTTTCGCCAGTCTGTTGGCACTGTACCTGAACTGAATGAATCCCTAAAGATCATGAATAGTGGTCTGGCAAGAATTATGCTTAACTCTCTAAGTACCCTTGGGTGTATACCATCTGGTCCTGGGGCCTTGTCTATCTTAACAGATTGTAATTGCTTAAGCACTTTTTCCTGTGTCAGCCAATCCCATGTTTTGCGGCGAATGTCCCATAACTTCCTGTAGCAGGGGCTCGTCCATCTGCTCTTCCTTAGTATAAACAGAAGAAAAAGTATTTAAAATGTCTGCTTTCTCTCTGTCCTCACTTACCAAATTCCCCATTTGGGATAACAAGGGCCCAACATTTTCCCTCTTTAGCTTTTTTCCATTTATATATTTATAAAACATTTTGGGGTTAGTTTTACTCTCCTTGGCAACCCTTTTCTCATTTTCCAATTTAGCCATTTTAATTGCCTTTTTGCAGGCTTTGTTGGCCTCTTTGTACTCTATAAATGATAATGCTGATCCCGTGTTTTTATAATGTTTGAATGCCATTTTCTTGTTTTGTACTTCCTGTTTCACGTTACCTGTAAGCCACATTGGTTTCGATTTTTGTCTTTTGCATTTGTTTCCCAAAGGTATATATTGGGATGTGTACTTTTGTAATGTGTGCTTAAAGGCATTCCACTTGTCTTCTGTGTTTAGTCCAGAAAACAATCGTTCCCAGTCTAAATGTTCAATCGATGCCCTTAGTCCATCAAAGTTAGCCCTTCTAAAATTAAGTGTTTTGGTGGCGTAGTTACCAATTTGCTTTTTTGCATTAATCTCAAATGAGACCATATTATGGTCACTATTCCCCAAGTGTTCTCTTATTTGGATGTTTGAGATAAGCTCCTCATTGTTTGTTATTACCAAATCCAGACAGGCATCCATTCTAGTTGGGGTGTCTACTAATTGTGCCATAAATTTGTTATTAAGCAGGTCCAGAAACTTGCTGCCCCTAGCTGAAATAGTTGTGCCACACTTCCAATCTATATCTGGGTAATTAAAATCTCCCATGATTAGAACTTCATTCATATTTGCAGCCTTTTCAATTTGTAATAAAAGCTGATCTTCTCCATCAATGCTAATATTTGGTGGCTTGTAGCATACACCTACAAGTAATGTGCGATTCTTTTTAGCGTCTAAGCTAATCTCCACCCACAGTGTCTCCACATCAGTTCCATTTACATCATGTACACCTTCTTTAATACTGGGATTTAATTTAGGATTTACATACAGACAAATCCCTCCCCCTTTTCTATTTACTCTGTCCTTTCTAAAAAGTGAGTAACCTTGTAAATTAACTGACCAGTCGTGGGTCTCATCCCACCACGTTTCTGTGATTCCGATTAAATCATACTGTTCAGCACTTACCAGTATCTCCAGCTCACCCATTTTGTTTGTCAAGCTTCTTGCATTTGCTAAAAGACATTTGAGATTACTACCCATTTTCTGTTTAGTTGACAAACACTTAATGTGTGCAGGTTTAATTATATGGACCTCCCTTTGGTCTATGTTAACCCCACCACTGCTTTCCTCCTCTCCCATAGCTAGACCCACCTTCCAATCTACCCTAGCTACCATTGCTTCTTTTTGATCTTGACCCTCCCCCCCAGAGCTTAGTTTAAAAGCTCATCTAATCCTATAGCCATCCTCGCCCCTAATACTGCAGCCCCCTCATCATTGAGGTGCAGCCCATCCCGTCCAAAGAGTCTGTAGCCGACTGCAAAGTCTGCCCAGTGCTCCAAGAACCCAAATCCTTCTTGCTTGCACCACCTTCGCAACCACGCATTAATCTCCCTAAGCTCCCGCTGTCTCCCTGACGTAGCGTGTGGTACTGGTAATATTTCCGAGAATATTACCTTGGAGGTCCTTTCCTTTAGCTTCTTTCCTAGTTCCCTAAAATCATTTTTAAGGACCCCCCACCTACCATTTACTTTGTCATTAGTACCAATGTGTACTATGACCGCTGGATCATGCCCAGCCCCTCCCAATAATCTGCCTACCCGTTCCGCAACATTCACGGGACGGATGGCATAGCCTATGTCAGGAGACGCAGGGGTGAACATCTGCTACCAAGCTGCGCAGTCTCCACCGTCAAGTTCCCGGTGTCACAAATGATATGGGGCTGCATGAGCACAAAGGGCACAGGAGACTTGCACATGGTAGACGGAACTGTCGATGCAAAGTCGTATGTCCGGATTTTATCCCGATCATTGATGCCCACCATCGGGAGGTAGTTCGGGCAGCCACAGGACTGCATCTTCCAGCACGATTTGGCTCCCTGCCACCGAGCCAGAAAGGTGAGACAGTACTTGGAGCGCAAAGGCGTGTGCCGGCTCGATTGACCCCCCAATAGTCCTGATTTGAACCCAATCGAGAACGTTTGGAGAACGGTCGGACTTGCGGTGAACATACACAAGGCGAGGACCTGGCAAGAGCTCCAAGACACCTTGTTATGGGTGTGGCAGAACGAACTGCCTGTGGACTTGATCGGCCGTCTGATTAGGTCCATGCTCGATAGATGCCGGTCTTTTATAGCTGCCCGTGGTGGGCCTACAAAATATTAAGCAAGAGTAAGATAAGTTCATATTTAATAAATAAGTTAACGTTCACTCTGTGTTTTTTCTTTTCAACAACACTGCCTGCCCCAGGGAGACAATACACACACACACACACACACCTTCCTTTCTCAGGGAGACTTGAGCCCCTGCACCAATGCTGTGCGGGGTACCAAGTCTCCCTGAGAGGGAGGCAATACATAGCGGGGGTCAGGGGGTCAGGTTGGCTTCTGGGGGACCTTCCCTCCGCAGATACAGTAGTTGTTTCTGGGGACGGGGGCCAAGGGACCGCTCCAGCAGCCGGGGAGGAAGCAACCTTTGCCTGTCTCAGGGGGACACCAGCAAAGGCCTCCCTTCCTAGTGTGGATGCAAGGTGCCGGATCGATCAGAGAAGAGAGAGGTGGAGTCCGAAAGAGGGAGACATTGGTACCGTCGCTGTGGAGCTCAATCC